>VIBQ01000124.1:55627-101608 GCA_006937295.1 Carpinus fangiana | reverse complement strand
GCATTAAATCTGTAATCAGGGATTAGCACTCATGAATGATGTAATCATAAAATATGTATAAAAATAAGTTTAATATATGTCATATTGACAAATGAAATGGGCAGAGGCAAGTAGTAATGTAATGGTATCCAGTCATGCCAATAGACGTATCAGAAAACACAGAGCAGCAAGAACATGATCAGAGCTGTAAACTTGCAGAGCTGTTTTCAGATTAGTTTCTCGGATTTTACAGCAAGCAGGCCTCAAGGCAATGAGATATACAGCCTAGAGTTTAAGCCCTAATTGCTCGTAATCAAAAGAGATGGGATTTATCAACAAATCTTCTAGTTCAAAGGGTTTTGTTTGACAATTTTTAAGACGGTGCTTTTGGTTTTTAAGTTAAGATATGATGAAAGGTAAAAGTACTTTTGGATGTTTTGTATTTTGAGTTGATTGTTATTATTATTGGCTAAAAAGCAAAAGATTACCCTAAAAATCGTTGAAAAACGAATCTTTTTCATTGCATTGAGAACTGCGAGTTCTATCTTAAGTAACTATATAAGCCAAAAATCAGTAAACCACATAATTACTTGGGCACCAGGTCCCTCTTGTTCTACTTAACCCTAACAGACTTAAGATCCATTTTTATTAATAAAAAATTACATTTTTTAAGAAAAGCACACTAAACTTAGCCAATTACAAGAAAATAAAACAGTAGAAGTAAAATCCAATAAGCTGATGAAAATGTAGAATAAAGAAAACTACTAAAATAATCCTGACTAAATTTTGATAAAAACATAAAAGAAGCTTTAATTTGAAACTAGCATCAACCAATTGATCTCTCCCCTTCCACCCCATTTAAGTTTCATTTCCATTTTAATTGCATGACCAAATGACATAACATTACTCAAAAACTAGGGGATCCATCAGATAGAACTTCATGTGCCCACGGGTGCCATGACACCTTTGTCTTTGTGTTTATTGGATTTTCGACTTCACATTAAAATTACATAAAGCTGACATGTAATAATCAAACAAGATAAGTATTCAAGTAAAAACTTTGTTAAAGCTCTACGATTGGTGGAAAAAAAATCGGTATTCAAAGAAATACAAGCTGTTGTTTCACTTGGAGCATTGCAACAAATAAGATCATCACGTAGAAAGAGAGAAAACCAGCTTACTCAGAATATTTCCAACAGCAATCAAGCAATCTATTCACATTGACATTATCTTCGTTAGGGTCACTTGTCATGTTAGTCTCTTCAGCAGAGTCGTTTGAAGCAGTCCATTGGGTTAAAATACAGATCATCCTTCTAAGCTGTCACAAAGGTTAAGGGAAACATAATATTGAGAGACAAGGCAATTTCAGTAAGTATAAGCCAAGGCAGTTGATAGAAGAAACCATATGAGCCTAACCAAGGCACTGAAAGTTCCTAGATCCAAATATGTCATTGTTTCTGCAAGGATACGGCTGTACTTATAGCATTTGATTTTGTGCAATAAGTGGTCAAGCCCTCCTTATGCCCTTTGCTGGAGTCATCTAATTGGTGGTCGAGAAGATCATCTTCAATCAGATCAGATTTGCTTACAAGAACTGAAACATACTGAGAGAGACTTGATTGACTCATCTCATTTTCCTGAACATGAAATAGCAACCTTGCAATGATGCTCCAAAGTGCACTCCGGGCTTCTAGATCATCCGAAGCAAAAGGAAATATCTCAAGCAGGCCCCGTAAGAAAGGCAAATCTGGATGGATCTAAAAGTCACTTTTAATTCTAATAGAAGTTAGAAAAATAAAAATAAAAATTTAAAAAAAAAAAAAAAGAAAAAGAAAAGAAAAGGAAAAAAGTATGCAAAGATGATGGCATTAGGAAAAAATTTGCAGATAAGAAACATCAATAATTTATCATGTGAGATCTCTGAAGCCAAATCAGATACATCAGAAAGAATATTTGCAATCAGTATTGCAGCAGTAACACAAGAGCTGACAACCTGCAGAAGAGATATCAATCAACTCGAAAAGCCCATTACAAAATATTCACAGGTACTACTGATGCACAGTTTTCTTATGACGAGAATCTTTTTTTTTTTTTTTTTTTTTGCTAGAGGCTAATAGTTAGTCTTCAATTTATACAATACTTACAGTATCCAATAAATTTCTTTAGTAGTAAGGGCAGACAACTCCAAAGTTCAAAAGATATAGAATAGTCAAGAATCAAACATTCAGCAAACTACCAATTATCAAAACACTATCTGCAAAGGGTGAATGAAACAGCACTACCAAAAATTACACTTATCCTATATCTATATAATATACCAGTATTTTACAACTTTCAGCAAGCTAAAATGTACCTCAACTTTGTCAGGGAGTTTGACCATGTCACAAGCCAGTCTAAAAAGTTCCTTATTTGAACAGATTTCTTGAGAATAACCATCTATAGCAGAAAGAGCTTCAATTGCACGAAGGACTACATCAAGAATTGGGTACCTGAAATTGTATGAAAATGAAGAACAAATGCAGGAAAGAAATTACTATCCAAAAATACAAACATTATAATATTTGCAACTAGTCATCAGTGAGTTTGGGACTAGGGGACTGCGTCTGCCCAGGTACTACTCAGGTGCTCAAAAATCTCCATAACACCTCATTAGCCGAATGAAAAAGAAAAAAGAAAGAAAAAAATCGCTGTAATTTATCTCAATAAAAGCATCAAGAGGCAATATAAACCACGTATGGCCATAAATTGCAAAGTTGAGTAATTAACAATTTTCTTGGGTTATAAAAATCATGTAAGATAGATTAGTAACTCCTTGGAAAAAGCTAAATTATCTTTGTAAATAATCATAAAACCATATATTATACAAAGACTAAAGCATTAAATATCCGATGTCCACCTACCAGCCACTATAAGAGACTTTACCCTTATAATTGGATTTTTAAACAAAAATTGCTAAACAAGTACATTTGAAAATTTAGAAATTCAAAACAATAACACATCATATATACTATGCTTAAGTTACCAAATATAGGTTATGTAACATAGTTTTTGGCCATTGATTGTTGGGCACCTGCCAGAAATTCAATGGCCAGCCAAGCTTTCAAACATGGGCTCCAGTGATGCATATTGACTAGTCCAGCTCCCGTGGCACATTCAAATTATTCACAACAATGGCCAACTGAGCCAGATCACTTGATTCTTTTTATAGAAATGTAAATTGCAAATTGAACAAAGACACCAAATCTTACTAACAGCAGTTCATATAGGAGTCATTATTTAGTCATGGATCTCTAGATCCCTAGTTATATTCCTTTACAGCAATGAAACACAGGAACAGTAAACAATGGCAGGGAAAACTAGCAAGATACGGTTTTTGCTTCCTTAGACTCATAAATTACAGGCAGAGAGATATACTTAAATCATGTGGACTAAATGTATTACTGGTATTTGGTGAATAAGATTCATGTAGGACATGACTATTATTTTGTTCTACTAGACTATAAGGTGCTTAATTGCGAAAAGATAGCAAATTACAATAGTAGCAATACTTAAAAGAAATTGCAAATACAATGAGATAATTGCTTGACTAAACCATTGCAAGCTACAAATATATCAGTTGTCATTTTTTTTAAAAAGGAACCTTGATCTACCAAATATACATTGTCACCCACTTGAATACAGAGTGAAGCTGTACCTTTCAGGTAGTCTTTCATTCGTTAATTTGCTCATCTCAAAAGTCGAGAGATTAATCAATAAATTTGGTAATCCCAGCTTCATCAACGGTGGAAGAAGAACATGCACAACTTTTGGCTGACTTTCAATGATGGCTAACAATAGTCCAACACTCTGCTCAAAAAAGAAAACCTCTTCAGCCAATGAAAATTAATTTAAAATTCCAGTTGAATTTTTTTTTTTTAAGAAGGAAAATTTATTAAAAGTGCAAGGGGGCATAACTCAAAATACACATGAAGCATACAAGAAAAATGCCCAGCAAGATCAAGAACAGGGGGAAAGAGAACAAATATCTACAAATTTAGAGAGGCCTAAAAAAAAAAGCATTAACAGAGATCTACTAAATGAGAGGTTTCAGGAAACAAAGCTGTATATCCAAGCTCGTCTTCTCACATTCCTTTCTTTCTGGATGCACCACATTAAACAGGAAAGGATTACATTCCACATAACATTAAGATCCTTTTGACTAAACCTTCTTTTCCAACGCACCAAGAGCTCCACCACCTGTCTTGGCTCCAAACATCCTAAAGACCAAGTTCCACAAGTCTCTCGCAATATCACAACAAAGAATTCCTGTTGAATTATTTCTAACTCATTGAAAAAGTGTAGATTTACCACTGTATGTTTTTAGCAATATTTAGTCCCTAAATCATCAAACCAAAATCAATGAGAAGGGAGTTATTGATGATTATATGAGGCCATCAAATATAGCGTTCTGATCAACCCAAAAATTAAGTATAGAAAGCTATCTTTTATAACAATCCTAGAGAAGGCTTTTGTTTTTTTTTTTTTTTTTGATAAGTTGGCTTTCATAAGTAACATAGCTGAATTTAAATGGTATTTAAAATTCCTCGTGATTTGCAAGTAACATTGTTTTAATCAAATCTAATGGGACATGATATGGACTGAAATGCATATATTTCAAAAATTATCTAAATTTATTAACTTTAATAAAGACACAAAGTGTTCAAAAATGTTAAATTTATTAACAATATAGGAACATAAGATAAACGCTGACTGTTTGTATACACGTACATGCAATTTATTCAGCAGTAAATAAAAATAATCACAAAACCAAAACCAAACACCATTATTCCATTTATTCGTGTAAAAAAGCTCTAAATACTTGTGTTCAGTTTAAATGAAACAAAAACTGGTGAACAGGGGAAAAATTAAAGTGTATATAAAAATAGTACACAACATTTCAAGTCAAGAACTCTACAAGTAAAGTGAAACATCAATTATGTAACTTTTTCCAGTTATATAAAAAATGCTTTAACATTTAAAAAAAGGTAAAAGTAAACCATTTAAAAAATATTATATTTGAGATTTTCCAACATTCTTAAGGTTTCTTTCATTGTGATAGAAGCTTAGTTGAGATGAGCTGTGTTCAGTATCAAGAATTCACTTAACCAGCCAACTCTCCTACCAAGTTGGTGATTCAAACCTACATTCTAAAACCTCTGTTAACAAAAGAAATATACTATAACATCTGATTAAAAAGACAAATAATTCAAATGACAATTATAACCAAAATCTTCCTACAACTATAGTGTTTCTTCCTTCCATTATTTATTCAACCAATCAGCCCTCTTAGGAAGTATCAAGCTTGACCTCCTACAAAGATTATGCGGAGAGAATCTTTGAACTCATAGTCAGTGATACCCTTATTGATGCAATCACTTGGTTTTTTGCTTTCTCTGACACTGCTGTTTGAAATATGCTAAGAAATACCACCACAAGCACCCAAAAATAAGAGCTGATCAGGAAAATAGAAGGCATTTCCTTAGTTGAAAATTTTTCAACATAGGCACCCACACACATTTACCAGAATGTTTAAAGAAAATAAACCATAGACAATATTTTCTACCTTTTCAATAAGCTGTAGATTTAACGTATTTTCCACAATCCATAAAATCTGGCATAGAATATGTTCAGACTGCAATGCTTCAGCCCACGTAATACATTCACCACTTTGGAGACCCAAAGTTAACAACCTGTATCAGGTAATATATAGATATAAGAAAAGCATACAGCATCTGTTTGAGTCTGTCTCAAAACCACAATGTTAGCCACACAAAACTATAAATGACACGACTGATGCAACATGCAAGAAGAGACTTGGACACTGCCGCTTTGCTATTACAAAATAATGAGTATTCTACTTTAATAGATAAAAAGAAATGTTTATTCTTTCAAAAAGAGGGAAAAAGTGAGAACTATCATTTCACTATGTATGGTTATTGTTTGCAAATGGACAGAAAGCATAAACAAAGGTTGATTTGAAAGTTTCTTGCCAGAAGAAACAAGGAATACTAATAGGTTAGAAAGAATGAAACACTGGCAGCAAGTATAATAATAAAACCAAAATCTGAAAAGTTTTCTCAAATGATTGACAATAGGAATTACGAGCGCAAGACAATGTATTACCGACAAGCTTCACATAGACATTGAGCGTCGTCTAGAAATAATTGTTCCACAATTATCTCAACCAATCCATTTGTAGAGACTATATGTTTCAACGGAACTTCATGGCAGGCAAGGTTTCCAATAATTCCAAGGCTAATCTCCTGGAGCAAGAAAATCAATCAGATCCACAGGAAACAAGTCTCTAAAACCTCCAGGTTAACAACTTTTCCATTTACAGAAAACAAGTTAAGAGAGAAGGAATGAACATAAGTTCATCAGGCAAAAAGAATTTTGCAACAAGTTGAAATGTGGCTCACCTTAACACGCACAGATTGGGAAACTAAAAGGTTTGCTAAAAGTACTTCAAGTACCAGGTTTTGTACCTGCACAAATATTTTATTTAGATTGCAGTACGAAAGATTTCATAATCAGATCTCTAGCAATAATAACAAGACAAATCATAGTTCAAAACCTAGTTCAAGGAAAAATTAATAATTTTTGGGGTGCTTGCAAAAGAGAAGGGTGGTTTGGAGGTGGAAACCTAAAACAATATGCTTAATCACGTATTCTAATAAAGTGGTAATGACCGCTATCTTCATCTCATGATCACAAGCATAATCAAGACTTTAGAGGGGATACGAGGAATGATGCTAGATTGTACTTCCAACTGGATGGTTCTTTAATCAACTTTTTATTTGAGTTACAATAGCCTCATTATATCCAATATCCAGAATTAAGGTAGATATGACTTGACATGCAATCAGAATCAAAACAGGGAAAAAGCAGCATCAAGATTAATTGTCAATCGAAGGGAAAACTTGAGTACCATGAGTTCTGCATTAGTTTTACTTGCAGAAAGATCCCATAAAATGCAACCATACTCTTCCCAAGCCTCTTCTCCTGATGATATACTAGGCTGATCAGATCTACGACATGACTCTTCATCTTCTCCTGCTTGTCGAGCATGTTGATCATAATCCCCAACAATCTCCATGCTCTCAGAGTTATTATTTGAAGAGTTCAGAACTTCATCTCCAGATAGAGAAGCTGAGCATTCTTCCACATGACCACTATTTTCTACTTGATTAATGTCAACACGCACATCAACACCAAGAGAATCGTGGTTATTACTTGCATCAGTTGGTAGAAGTTTCCGTATCAGAGAGATTATATAACTAGGATCAACTGTAGTTGAGATGTCAAACAACTGCACAACAGAAAGAGGAAAAAAAAAATCATGGTTTCAACACTAGACATTGTTGACCAGGCATACGTTATGTTAATGCTCTTAAAATGTATTTATATATTACATACATGTACGTATTTACACATATATGGGCCGGGGCTGGTGTGGACATGTATTATCAACGCTCTATTATTTGCTTTAATCAGAGTACGGAAGAAAACTATGGTTATTACCACAATCAAGAGTTCCCAATTTCAGATTTCAGCCAAGTTGAGTGCATATGGGAAAATTTATGCAAGCATATGAGCTTTAATCACAATGTACTTCACATGTATTGTGCCAAAAGTCAGCCAAATCATATTTGAATAAGAACCAGCATATATCTGAGCTGCAAATGGATTTAACAATGAATATATTTGACAAACAACTGGTACCCACATCATCAAATGCCCTATTTAACCTGTTTATAAATCAATTAGACCTCAAATACAACCAAAAAGAAAGGGCCAAGAACATTGTGAGATTTTCCTAGAATAGGCAAAATTTTCGCTGAACCATCAAACAGAATCGTCACTATCAAATAGCGTGACAAATGAACCACTAAAACCCTATTTACATACGCTTAAGCTCCTAAGAGAGAGGGAAGAGAAAAGATAAGAGCTAAACGGAAAAAAGGAACAAAAAAGAAACCAAGTGAAATCAGAGCCGTTGATTGCTACCTCATCAGGCGGAGCAGAAGGGTGATGTGCTGGTGCATCAAGTTGTACTTCCCCATCTTCTTCTTCTTCTTCTGCAAGGTCTGCTTCTAAGTCGAGCGCCATAGCCCTTAACTGTGCGTAACATCCACCAGCTTAGCAGAGCTCTGCCTCTACTATCTCAAATTTCCCGGCTTTCACTACTTCAGAGAGCTTTTATATATATAGTACATTTAAAAGAAAAGAAAAAATACAAAATAAGAGAGAGAACAAAAATATATATATATTATATATATATGATAATTTTAAAAAAAAAAAAAATCATAAGATCAGTTATAATTTTATTGACATTAATCTCCCATCTAACTTTTTTTAAAAACAACCATTCATGAGAGTTTGAGTTCACCTATGTGGGTCCTACAAATTTAATAGCTAATTTCTTAAAAAAAAAAAAATTGCATGGGAAAAGAACATGAGAATGACATTTAGAATTTTTCTTATAGTATATTTTAGGGGAAACTTTACTTACCCCCTGAAGTTTGGTCACTTTTGCAGATACCTTTCCAATGTTAAAAATCTCTCATTTTGATGTATCAAAGTTTGGTTTTCTTTCACTTTGCCCTTTCCGTACAGAAAATCATAACGGAATGTCAATTTTACCCTAAAACGACGCGTCGTTTTGAGAACAGTATAGCCTTGGAGTCAAGGGTAAAATTGGAATTACGAATGATTTTCTGTACAGAATAGGTAAAGTGAGAGAAAAATGAAGTTTAATACACCAAAGTGAGATGTTTTGAACATTGGGGGAGTATCTGCAAAAGTGGCTAAACTTCAATGGGGATAAGTGAAGTTTCCCCTATATTTTAATTTGTAAAACTCAATCAACGAGTTTCACAATTCTAATGGTGAATTGTGAAAAGATAACAATACTAATAGATAACGTGTCAAACAAGAGCAATGGTACACTATTAATCAACTATTTAGAGTTTTTTTTTTTTTTCCTGCATCTAATAGTGAACTGCCAATCTTATTGTCCGGCCTTACAAACTATCATTTTTTTTTCTCAAAACCTCTATTTTTTCAGTCAAACTTGTTAAATTTAATGAAATCTTCTCTTTTACACATTAAATCAATGACTAATTAACACCACTACAAAAAGTTTATATTTCTAGCTATTTGGGGGTGGTTTGACCACACCAACCCCAAGTCAACTATAGCGTATGGCCAAGCCACGCTCTCTTGGTTTTTTTTTTTTTTTCCCGAGTTTATAACAATATTTGTATTTTATTGAAAAACAATTTATAGTTATTTTGAGAAGTGTTAGACATTCAAACAAATGAACCCATCAAATTTTTTAAACTGATGTGACAAAGGTTTTTAAATTAAAAAAACAAAAATGTAATGCTCTCTCCTTTGTATGTCACTCGTGATTTATCACGTCAGTTTGAAAAAATTTCTAAGTTCATTTGTTTGACTTTCTTGCATTTATTCGGTTATTTTTATCTTTTCATTGGTCTTGGGGGACAATGACATTGACATTTTTTTGGTAATTTAGAAAAAAAATTAACATAAGGGTTAAATACTTCATTAGTCTTTAGAGTTTGTAAACTTTATTTTTTATTCCCTAGGATTTGGAAAGTGATAAAATTAGTCCTTATGGTTTTGAAAAGTGACCAAATTAGTCATTTCATTAGTTGACTTAACGTATTGACACGTGACCATCAAATTAAATTTGTTTATTTAAAAAAAAAAAAGAGAAAAAACCACCATTGGGGGTGGCTTGGTGCCAACGGCCACCCCAATTTTTTTTCTCTTTTTTTTTTTTGAAAAAATATGTTTTTTTGAATTAAAAAAATACAAAAAAATTAATTAGGTGGCTACGTGTCAATTTCTAAATGGTCAATATATCAATCCATTAAGTCAACTAACAGTTAATAGACGAAATGAATAATTTGATCACTTTCCAAACTTTAGAGAGAAAAAATAAAGTTTTCAAATTCTAGAAACTAATAGAGTATTTAACTCTTAACATAATTAGTAGTTTAAGGGACACGTTAACAATAAAGTGGCAAAATGTATGCATACTTTCTCCTTAATTTGTTTGTTTAGAAATTAGAACCAGAAAGAAAAGCCAGGAAACAACAAAATTTAAGAAAGAGAATAACCTACCTAGATTTACTAGTGATATATAGTATAACTTTTTATGACAAGAGCTATGTATGATATATGCTCAATAATTGATCTGGGATGCCATATTTTATCTTTTATTAATGCAAAATATTTAATTTCGATCTAAGAGTTGCTCCCCCATATATGCATTACAAAAATTTGGCAAAATAATAACATGTGGAACGTGACATTTTAAGCAAAAACAAAATTGTCTTTATTTAATAGAGACATTTGAATAGTAATATTTTGCAAATATTTTTAAACATAGTGACTAAAATAAATATTAGAGACATTTGAATAATGAAAACTAGGATACTTTGGTGGGTAGATGAAAGAGTGTGCATGCAATTGCAGGCACTGAATTAAAAAAAATACAATAAATTAATTTAGAAAGAAAAAGAATTGAGAAGAGAAAATGCTTCAAGAGTCAAGAAAGAATATCACAGGGGACACGTGTCATGATCTCCAGACTCAATGAAATCCACTACAAATACGCGTAGCAAGCTCCTAGAAAAAAAACAATACCGTATTTTGCTTTGTATTTTGCGCTGAAGAGTGTTTTTTTTTGGTCTGAAAAGTTGTTCGACAACATTCTTCTTTTCCCGCGCAGAGACGAAACCCTAATCCAAATTGCTGATCGCAAATCGCTGTTCATCGGAATTGTTGTTGCTCATCGTCTGAAAAAAATCACAAATTTACAATAACTGAGAAGTGGGTTCTTCGATCGATGGGCATTTCGTCGGAGGCTACGGCATCATCCAGGTGGGTCATCATCAGATTCAAAACCTTTTTCTTTTCCTTTTATTTCTAATTCTTTTAACGCTTAAAAATTGAATTATGGGATTCTTGATTTGCGATAGTTCTTGATATAGTTTCTTTTTGAATTCTTGAATTGTGTCTGTAATCTGTTGGTGGGTTCCGGCGGAAAAGCATTTTTGAATTTTGATTGTGTGGGTGAATGGTGATGAAATAAATACACTCTTCCTCCTCCGTAAGACCCGTGGCTTGTACCACTTTGACTAATTATTAGTTTACTATTAATCAATAACAAATCAAGAAATTTAAAAGGAAACTAATTATTTAATTAAGACTATTAATTAGATTTACTCTTAATTAAGACTACTTTCCCAATATTTCTAGGGTTTTCTCTTAAACTAATTTTTTTCCTTAATACTTCCGCTCCCCTCCCCCACCGATACCCTATGTAACCCCCACTGGCTACTGCTTGAGGTCAGATCTACTACTTTTTAATTTTGAGTTTTTGAGCTTAGATCTACTGCTTTTTTGTTTTGAGTTTTTGAGCTCAGATCTACTCCTATCTCTCAATCACAACCATCCACGCACCTCTCCATCACCTTCTACGGTCTACTCTTCATCCTCTTCCATCCTCTCGCCTCTGCCCTCGCGCGTGTAACACACGCGCCGCCATGACGCGCGTGGTAAACACGCGCCTCCGCTATTGATTTTATTTTTATTTTTATTTTTATTTTTATTTTCACTTCACTAGTATTGAAAAGTAATTTATTGTTGCCTTTTTGCATTGATTCTTAAAGTCTCATAAGCCATTTATTGCAATTGATTATTGCCTTTTTGATTTGCATTAGCATTTAACAATTTGTGTAGAATTTTGCAAAGATCTGGTGCTAACTAGTTGTCTCTGCCATTTATGCCTTTTATTGCAATTGATTATTGTCCTTTTGCTTTGCATTAGCATTGAACACTCTGTGTAGAATTTTGCAAGATGTCTCTGCCAATTATGCCTTTTATTGCAATTGATTATTGCCTTTTTGCTTTGCATTAGCATTTAACACTCTGTGTAGAATTTTGCAAAGATCCAGGTGCTAACTCGATGTCTTTGTCTTTTAGTTCTTGCAGGAAGAGAAAGTCTCAAAATAGACAAGATACAACTTTATCGGTTGCTGAGACCCTCGCCAAGTGGGAAGAGCATAATGCCCAGATGGAGTCTTGCAATAATAAGAAAAAAACAGCTCGTAAAGCTCCAGGAATTGGGTCGAAGAAGGGCTGCATGAAGGGGAAAGGAGGACCCGAAAACTCATCATGTAAATACAGAGGTGTAAGGCAGCGAACATGGGGTAAATGGGTTGCTGAGATTCGTAAGCCAAAGGGACAAAAGATGTGGCTTGGCAGTTTTGAAAATGCTATTGATGCTGCCTTTTGCTACGATAATGCTGCAAGAGCAATGTATGGTCCTTGTGCCCGCCTCAACTTTCCAGATGGTTGTTCAACAACAACCCCATCAAGCTTCTGTTCAACAACAACTCCAGCAAGCTCAGATTTTACAAATTACTCTGAAGATATAAGCATAAAGATTGTTTTCCCCAATTTAAGAAACGAGGATGAGGAAGATGAATGGAGCAGTAATACTTTGAATGCTGCAGTCACTAAAGCTGATGTTGACACACCAAATAGTACACAGCAAGTAGAAGAAGGAAATGATGAGTGGTGTAACATTGAACAAGAATCAAGCGGTTTTTGGGATTTGGGACAAGAGTATTCAACGAATGAAATGTGGTCTTCAGAGGAAATTGATGCTCTCTTGGAAAGAAATCCAATCCATGATATTGAATCCGTATTAGGTCATGATGCTAGCCAGTTTTGGTTCTCTGCGGTTGAGAGTATGAATGATATGGCAGCAGATGCATTCTTGAATTTTTAGGTTTGAGTAAATATATAAGTCAGATAAATAGGCAGCTAGGGTATTAGAATTATTTTGGATTATGAGGCGGATAGATATGCAGACTCATAGTGCTGATTGAGCTGATTCTTTAAGGGTTTTAGATTGAGGAATTGGCTTCATTTTTTGTATAACAATTATACCACTTTAGGGTACATCATATTCAATTGAATGATAAACAAAATGTATGTATGATTAACAAATTTTTTGCTATAAATTTTTGTTGGCTTACTGCTTTGATTTACTGCATAATTTTTTGATTGGGAATCTTCCATTCTTCTACTCTATTCCTACTTTTCCTTCATTTTTTGGTTAGGTTTAGATATTTTCACGGTGGTGCCTATCATAAAATCAGTGAGGTTTGAAATTTTTTGAGATAAGGAGCACATTGATATGGATGTTATATGCGTGTTATTACAGAAATAGATATAAATATTTCTTATCATATGTATGGCTTCTCCTTCTTCCAAGTGAATGATTTGTATGATCTCAGCGAGTTTGATATGAAAAACAAGAATGTTAATTTGTTATTAAGGATTTAAATTTAGCTTTGGCTTTTAATTCAATATGCTTGTTTTTACTGTCTATAACTCGAAATTCCTCTCAGATTTTCTAACTTCAGTTTACTGTAACCTCATAGAAATATGGTATATGTGTTTTCTTTTTAATTTCACGATCATATTATTAATGTTTTCAAATTAGTGTTTTTTGGGGTTAAATTAATAAATTTAGTGTTTTCTTTTTAATTTAGTATGACCATGCTGATGCACCCTGCACACTAACAAAGTAACTAAAAAAATGGCATTTAACCCAAAAGAATAAGATAAGCACCATAAGGAAAGGAAAGCTTCCCTCATATGATTTCAAAATTATCAAAACTATATATGCATGTTATCCCTATAACAATCCACCCTAAAAATCTGTTTGTAGCTTATTAGGGTCCGTTTGTTAAACCCTTTTCTCCTTCCCTCAACACTATTCTTTTTTTTCAAAAAAGTCAACATCAAAACATTAGAACTTTTTTATTTTTTATTTTTTATTTTATATCTTATAATTTACTTTTTATTATTATTCAAATAAGAAAATCACTACAAAACGAAATATTTTAACTTTTCTAAACCAAACGCTTTTTTTTTTAACATTA
Organism: Carpinus fangiana; assembly: GCA_006937295.1. Classification (NCBI taxonomy): domain Eukaryota; kingdom Viridiplantae; phylum Streptophyta; class Magnoliopsida; order Fagales; family Betulaceae; genus Carpinus; species Carpinus fangiana. The sequence continues at coordinate 87,599 of VIBQ01000124.1, read as the reverse complement.
ATCCACATCAGCTACAATAACAAAGGATAAAAGGGTTTAACAAACAAAGCCCACGAATGACTCGGAATTCTACCATTTAATATTTTTCTTGAATGTAACCAAAACAATGGTGAAACAAAAAAGTGTATATATGAAGCTCAGCAGCATTACTTGTTCAATTCCAGAACTTGAACCTGGACCTGGTGCACCATTTTATAAGAAGCTCTTCAACAATGGCATCCATTCGTGTACCAATTCCTCCCCAAACCAACATGTGCCCATAATCACCCACCCACGAACCGCTGACTTCATGCACAGCCTTGAACCCAATTCAAGTGTAGAATCTAACAAGCTGGACATCCAATTATTTTTAAGAGATTTTAGATTAAAAAAAATGAAAAAACTCAAGTGAAATAATTAGGGGTGAAAAGATGTACGGACGGTTTTAATCACTCAGCAACCACTAACCACTTTTGAAGGCAGTTTAAAAAAATAGCTAACCGCCTTTATGTATATTACAATATATATATATATATATATAAAACAATGTCATTTTTGTTTTTAAATATGTATAAAAGTCAAGAAATGATGCCACATGTAATAAGGTATTGTTGTATTACCATAAAAATGATGTCATTTTGTTTTTTTAATTTTTTTTTATAATTAATAAGAAATAGTAAATTTAAGGGTAAATTCCTCGCAATATGTAAATCTAAATTAAATTTTCAACTTAACATTTTGATACCATATTAAATTAAAAAATATTTTGAGTATTACAATATCGATTAAAAAAATAAACAGCAAAAATTGAAAAAAAAAAAGTTAGTTACTCTATTAAATTACTAACTGTTTAAAAAATTAATAAAAAAATAAATTTAATTATTTTAATTAAAACTATATCTTCTATCATTATTTTCACCCATTGAAACGGTGTAAACAGAGGAGACTAAATGCAAGAAAAGCAAATAAGGTAAAAGACATGAACCTTAGAATGGTAAAGATCGGAGTCATTGACGGCCAGTAACTCATCTGTCTTGCAACCACAATCATATCCATATCTGACGGCGATAGCTCCGATGAACAAACCGATCCCAAAGATATGGCTCCCTAATTGAAGAACATGTGTGATTTTGTCATACCATCTCTCAGAGAGAGCAAGACTTTCTTTCGGCCAAGATTGATGCTTTTTGGTCAATCACTAAGAAGTCATCATAAATGAGGATTGTGAAACATTTGGGATATTTCACTTCATTTATAATTTGACATGTAGAATTCTCTCAACTCTCAAAGGCCAAAGTTGTATTAGTTTTCGAGAATTCTAATACAAATTTAGGTAGAATTTACACTTAAACCGACTTATAAGGAAAAAGTGCCAATGAGTTTATATATACATAATTAAGATTAAATTTAACCCATGTGAATTGGGGTCGCTTCCTCCATGACTTAACCACAAAGTCGTAATCTATTTGATCTCATTATATCAAATGATACAAACTTCTAGGTAAAATTTACCTTTAAAAATCAGCTTACAAGAGAAAGATGACATATACAAATAGTTAAGATTAAACTTACTCCATGTGAAATACTAGTATCGTAACAAGTTCAAAAGCCAGATAAAGGGATTGCAGAAAAAAGTTTCTTTTTATTTCATACGTTTGGTAATCCCCCATTTTGCCTTTCTAAATTTATAGTCTTTATTAGAATGAAACGGCAAACATGACAAGACTTAATTCTCACTCATTTCCTTTTTACAATGTTCTGGTCTGACAACAAGAAAGTGCCAAAAGTGTAGAGTCGATTCAAGGTACAGAAAAAGCTCAAAATTACATCTGCTTTTCAAGCATTCCATCCCCACAACCTAGTGTACTGCATTAAGCAGCCAAATGTTTTGGATAAAGCATCATTTTCATAAACACTTAAAAGAGAAATTTCAATGTAAAAGAGATGCCAGAGGCATCGGCCAATCATCATTTTCATGAACAAGGCACAAATTCGATCTCTTGCAATCTTGTCCTAACAGCTAAATTTCAATGTTACTAGCGGGATCAAGAAAAAAAATGTATTCCTCCTTGCAATATTCTTTACAGGAATTTTCTCTACTGTGATTGCACGGGGCTATACATCTCAAAAGTAGGACATGGCGATACGAAAAATTTCATTCCTTGAAGGACTATGCAGCATTAAATCTGTAATCAAGGATTAGCACTCATGAATGATGTATTCATAAAATATGTATAAAAAGTTTAATAGATGTCATATTGACAAATGAAATGGGCAAAGGCAAGTAGCAATGTGTTGGTATCCAGTCATGCTAATAGACGTATCAGAAAACACAGAGCAGCAAGAACTTGATCAGAGCTGTAAACTTGCAGAGCTCTTTTCAGATTAGTTTCTCGGATTTTACAGCAAGCAGGCATCAAGGCAATGAGATATACAGCCTAAAGTTTAAGCCCTAATTGGTCGTAATCAAAAGAGATAGGATTTATCAACAAATCTTCTAATTCAAAGGGTTTTGTTTGACAATTTTTAAGACAGTGCTTTTTGTTTTTAAGTTAAGATGTGATGAAAAGTAAAAGTTCTTTTGGAAGTTGTGTATTTTGAGCCGATTGTTATTATTATTATTGGCTAAAAAGATAAAGATTACCCTAAAAATCGTTGCCAAACGAATCTTTTTCATTGCATTGAGAGCTGCGAGTTCTATGTTAACTGACAATATAAGCAAAAAATCAATAAACCACATAGTTGCTTGGGCACCAGGTCCCTCTCGTTCGACTTAACCCTAACAGACTTAAGATCCTTTTTTATGAATAAAAAATGACATATTTTTAAGAAAAGCACACTAAACTTAGCCAATTACAAGAAAATAAAACAGTAGAAGTAAAATCCAATAAGCTTATCAAAATGTAGAATAAAGAAAACTCCTAAAATAATCCTAACTAAATTTTGATAAAAAAAAACATAAAAGATTTGAAACTAGCTTTAGCAAATCAACCAATTGATCTCTTCCCTTCCACCCCATTTAAGTTTCTTTTCCATTTTAATTGCATGACCAAATGACATAACATTACTCAAAAACTAGGGGATCCATCAGATAGAAAATGAGCTTCATGTGCCCATGGGTGCCATGGCAACTTTGTCTTTGTGTTTATTGGATTTTCCACTTCACATTAAAATTACATAAAGCTGACATGTAATAATCAAACAAGATAATTATTCAAGTAAAATCTTTGTTAAAGCTCTACGATTGGTGGAAAAAAATGGGTATTCAAAGAAATACAAGCTGTTGTTTCACTTGGAGCATTGCAACAAATAAGATCATCAAGTAGAAAGAGAGAAAACCAGCATACTCAGAATATTACCGACAACAATCAAGCAATCTATTCACATTGACATTATCTTCGTTAGGGTCACTTGTCATGTTAGTCTCTTCAGCAGAGTCGTTTGAAGCAGTCCATCGGGTTAAAATACAGATCATCCTTCTAAGCTGTCACAAAGGTTAAGGGAAACATGATATTGAGAGACAAGGCAATTTCAGTAAGTATAAGCCAAGGCAGCTGATAGAAGAAACCATATGAGCCTAACCAAGGTACTGAAAGTTCCTAGATCCAAATATGTCATTGTCTCTGCAAGGATACGGCTGTACTTATAGCATTTGATTTTGTGCAATAAGTGGTCAAGCCCTCCTTATGCCCTTTGCTGGAGTCATCTAATTGGTGGTCGAGAAGATCATCTTCAATCAAATTAGATTTGCTTACAAGAACTGAAACATACTGAGAGACAATTGATTGACTCATCTCATTTTCCTGAACATAAAATAGCAACCTTGCAATGATGCTCCAGAGTGCACTCCGGGCTTCTAGATCATCCGAAGCAAAAGGAAATATCTCAAGCAGGCCCCATAAGAAAGGCAGATCTGGATGGATCTAAAAGTCACTTTTAATTCTAATAGAAGTAAGAAAAATAAACAAAAAGAAAAAAAAGGAAAAAAGTATGCAAAGATGATGGCATTAGGAAAAAATTTACAGATAAGAAACATCAATAATTTACCCTGTGAGATCTCTGAAGCCAAATCAGATACATCAGAAAGAATATTTGCAATCAGTACTGCAACAGTAACATGAGCTGGCAACCTGCAGAAGAGATATCAATCAACTCGAAAAGCCAATTACAAAATATTCACAGGTTCTACTGATGCACAGTTTTCTTATGACGCGGATCTTTTTTTTTTTTTTTTTTTTGCTAGAGGCTAATGGTACAATACTTACAGTATCCAATAAATTTCTTTAGTAGTAAGGGCAGACAACTCCAAAGTTCAAAAGATATAAAATAGTCATGAATCAAACATTCAGCAAACTACCAATTATCAAAACATTATCTTTGGTGAAATGAAACAGCACTACCAAAAATTACACTTATCCTATATCTATATAATATACCAGTATTTTACGATTTTCAGCAAGCTAAAATGTACCTCAACTTTGTCAGGGAGTTTGACCATGTCACAAGCCAATCTAAAAAGTTCCTTATTCGAACAGATTCCTTGAGAATAACCATCTATAGCAGAAAGAGCTTCAATTGCGTGAAGGACATCATCAAGAATTGGGTACCTGAAATTGTACGAAAATGAAGAACAAATGCAGGAAAGAAATTACTATCCAAAAATACAAACATTATAATATTTGCAACTAGTCATCGTGTGTTTGGGACGAGGGCACTGCATCTGCCCAGGTACTACTCAGGTGCTTAAAAATCTCCAACCACCTCATTAGCTGAAAGAAAAAGAAAAGAGAAAGAAAAAAATCGCTGTAATTTATCTCAATAAAAGCATCAAGAGGCAATATAAACCCCGTATGGCCATAAATTGCAAAGTTGAGTAATTAACAATTTTCTTGGGTTATAAAAATCGTGTTAGATTAGTAACTCCTTGAAAAAAGCTAAATTATCTTTGTAAATAATTATAAAACCATATATTATACAGACTAAAGCATTAAATATCCGATGTCCACCTACCAGCCACTATAAGAGACTTTACCCTTATAATTGGATTTTTAAACAAAAATTGCTAAACAAGTACATTTGAAAATTCAGAAATTCAAAACAATAACACATCATATATACTGTGCTTAAGTTACCGAATATAGGTTATGTAACATAGTTTTAAGCCATTGATTGTTGGGCACGTGCCAGAAATTCCATGGCCAGCCAAGCTTTCAAACATGGGCCCCAGTGATGCATATTGACTAGTCCAGCTCCCGTGGCACATTCAAATTATTCACAACAATGGCCAACTGAGCCAGATCACTTGATTCTCTTTATAGAAATGTAAATTGCAAATTGAACAAAGACACCAAATCTTACTAACAGCAGTTCATATAGGAGTCATTATTTAGTCATGGATCTCTAGATCCCTAGTTATATTCCTTTACAGCAATGAAACACAGGAACAGTAAACAATGGCAGGGAAAACTAGCAAGATACCGTTTTTGCTTCCTTAGACTCATAAATTACAGGCAGAGAGCTATACTTAAATCATGTGGACTAAATGTATTACTGGTATTTGGTGAATAAGATTCATGTAGGACGTGACTATTATTTTTGTTCTACTAGACTATAAGGTGCTTAATTGCTAAAAGATAGCAAATTACAATAGTAGCAATTCTTAAAAGAAATTGCAAATGCAATGAGATAATTGCTTGACTAAACCATTGCAAGCTACAAATATATCAGTTGTCATTTTTTTATTTAGAAACAAAAAAAAAAAAAAGGAACCTTGATCTAACAAATATACATTGTCACCCATTTGAATACAGAGTGAAGCTGTACCTTTCAGGTATTCTTTCACTCGTTAATTTGCTCATCTCAAAAGTCAAGAGATTAATCAATAAACTTGGTAATCCCAGCTTCATCAAAGGTGGAAGAAGAACATGCACAACTTTTGGCTGACTTTCAATGACGGCTAACAATAGTCCAACACTCTGTTCAAAAAAGAAAACCTCTTCAGCCAATGAAAATCAATTTAAAATTCCAGTTGAATATTTTTTTAAGAAGGAAAATTTATTAAAAGCGCAAGGAGGCACAACTCAAAATACACATGAAGTACACAAGAAAAATGCCCAGCAAGATCAGGAACAGGGGGAAAGAGAACAAATATCTACAAATTTAGAGAGGCCTCAAAAAAAGCATTAACAGAGATCTACTCAATGAGAGGTTTCAGGAAACAAAGCTGCATATCCAAGCTCATCTTCTCACATTCCTTTCTTTCTAGATGCACCACATTAAACAGGAAAGGATTACATTCCAAATAACATTAAGATCCTTTTGACTAAACCTTCTTTTCCAACGCACCAAGAGCTCCACCACCTGTCTTGGCTCCAAACATCCTATAGACCAAGTTCCACAAGTCTCTCGCAATATCACAACGAATAATTCCTGTTGAATTATTTCTAACTCCTTGGAAAAGCGTGGACTTACCACTGTGTTTTAGCAATATTTAGTCCCTAAATCATCAAACCAAAAGCAATGAGAAGGGAGTTATCAATGATTATATGAGGCCCTCAAATATAGCGTTCTGATCAACCCAAAAATTAAGTTTAGAAAGCTAGCTTTTATAACAATCCTAGAGAACGCTTTTGTATTTTTGTATTTATTTTATTATTCGTTTTTTTTATTAGTTGGGTTTCATATGTAACATAGCTGAATTTAAATGGTATTTAAAATTCCTTGTGATTTGCAAGTAACATTGTTTTAATCATATCTAATGGGACATGATATGGACTGAAATGCATATATTTCAACAATTATCTAAATGTATTAACTTTAATAAAGACACAAAGTGTTCAAAAATGTTAAATTTTTTAACAATATAGGAACATATGATAAACGCTGACAGTTTGTATACTCGTATATGCAATTTATTCAGCAGTAACCAAAAATAATCACAAAACCAAAACCAAACACCATTATCCCATTTATTCGCGTAAAAAGCTCTAAATACTTCTGTTCAGTTTAAATGAAACAAAAACTGGTGAACAGGGGAAAAATTAAAGTGCATATAAAAATAGTACACAACATTTCAAGCCAAGAACTCTACAAGTAAAGTGAAACATCAATTATGTAACTTTTTCCAGTTATATAAAAAATGCTTTAACATTTAAAAAAAGGTAAAAGTAAACCATTTAAAAATTATTAGATTTGGGATTTTCCAGCATTCTTAAAGTTTCTTTCATTGTGATAGAAGCTTAGTTGAGATGAGCTATGTTCAGTATCAAGAATCCACTTAACCAGCCAACCCTCCTACCAAGTTGGTGATTCAAACCTACATTCTATAACCTCTGTTAGCAAAAGAAAAATGATATAACATCTGATTAAAAAGACAAATAATTCAAATGACAATTATAACCAAAATCTTCCTACAACTATAGTGTTTCTTCCTTCCATTATTTATTCAACCAATCAGCCCTCTTAGGAAGTATCAAGCTTGACCTCCTACAATGAATATGTGGAGAGAATCTTTAAACTCATAGTTGGTGATACCCTTGTTCGTGCAATCACTTGGTTTTTTGCCTTCTCTGACACTGCTGTTTGAAATATACTTACTAAGAAATACCACCACAAGCACCCAAAAATAAGAGCTGATCGGGAAAATAGAAGGCATTTCCTTAGTTGAAAAATTTTCAACATAGGCACCCACACACATTTACCAGAATGTCTCAAAGAAAATAAACCACAGACAATATTTTCTACCTTTTCAATAAGCTGTAGATTTAAGCTATTTTCCACAATCCATAAAATCAGGCATAGAATATGTTCAGACTGCAATGCTTCAGCCCATGTAATACATTCACCACTTTGGAAACCCAAAGTTAACAAGTTAACAACCTGTATCAGGTAATATATAGATATAAGAAAAGCATACAACATCTGTTAGAGTCTGTCTCAAAACCACTAATGTTAGCGACACAAAACTATAAATGACACGACTGATGCAACATGCAAGAAGAGACTTGGGCACTGCCACTTTGCCATTACAAAATAATGAGTATTCTACTTTAATAGATAAAAAGAAATGTGTATTCTTTCAAAAAGAGCGAAAAAGTCAGAACTATCATTTCACTATGTATGGGTATAGTTTGCAAATGGACCAAAAGCAGAAACAAAGGTTGATTTGAAAGTTTCTTGCCAGAAGAAACAAGGAATACTAGTAGGTTAGAAAGAATGAAACACTGGCAGCAAGTATAATAATAAAACCAAAATCTGAAAAGTTTTCTCAAATGATTGACAATAGGAATTACGAGCGCAAGACTATGTACTACCGACAAGCTTCACATAGACATTGAGCGTCGTCTAGAAATAATTGTTCCACAATTATCTCAACCAATCCATTTGTAGAGACTATATGTTTCAACGGAAATTCATGGCAGGCAAGGTTTCCAATAATTCCGAGGCTAATCTCCTGGAGCAAGAAAATCAATCAGATACACAGGAAGCAAGTCTCTAAAACCTCCAGGTTAACAACTTTTCCATTTACAGAAAATAAGTTAAGAGAGAAGGAATGAACATAAGTTCATCAGGCAAAAAGAATTTTGCAACAAAGTTGAAATGTGGCTCACCTTAACACGCACAGATTGGGAAACTAAAAGGTTTGCTAAAAGTACTTCAAGTACGTGGTTTTGTGCCTGCACAAATATCTTACTTAGATTTCATAATCAGATCTCTAGCAATAATAACAAGACAAATCATAGTTCAAAACCTAGTTCAAGGAAAGTTAATAATTTTCGGGGTGCTTGCAAAAGAGAAGGGTGGTTGGAGGTGGAAACCTAAAACAATATGATTAATCACATCTTCTAATAAAGTGGTAATGACTGCTATCTTCATCTCATGATCACAAGCATAATCAAGACTTTAGAGGGGATACGAGGATTGATGCTAGATTGTGCTTCCAACTGGATAGTTCTTTAATCAACTTTTTATTTGAGTTACAATAGCCTCATTATATCCAATATCCAGAATTAAGGTTGATATGACTTGACATGCAATCAGAATCAAAACAGGCAAAAGGCAACATCAAGATTAATTGTCAATTGAAGGGAAAACTTGAGTACCATGAGTTCTGCATTAGTTTTACTTGCAGAAAGATCCCATAAAATGCAACCATACTCTTCCCGAGCCTCTTCTCTTGATGATATACTAGGCTGATCAGATCTCCGACATGACTCTTCTTCTCCTTCTTGTTGAGCATGTGGATCATAATCCCCAACAATCTCCATGCTCTGAGAGTTATTATTTGAAGAGTTCAGAACTTCATCTCCAGATAAAGAAGCTGAACATTCTTCCACATGACCAGTATTTTCTACTTGATTAATGTCAACACGCACATCAACGCCGAGAGAATCGTGGTTATTACTTGCATCAGTTGGTAGAAGTTTCCGTATCAGAGAGATTATATAACTAGGATCAACTGTAGTTGAGATGTCAAACAACTGCACAATCAAAAAAAAAAAATCATGGTTTCAACACTAGACATTGTTGACTAGGCATACGTTATGTTAATGCTATTAAAATGTATTTATATATTACATACATGTACGTATTTACACATATATGGGCCGAGGCTGGTGTGGACATGTATTATCAATGCTCTATCATTTGCTTTAATCAGAGTACGGAACAAAACTATGGTTATTACCACAATCAAGAGTTCCCAATTTCAGATTTCAGCCAAGTTGAGTGCATATGGGAAAATTTATACAAGCATATGAGCTTTAATCACAATGTACTCCACATGTATTGTGCCAAAAGTCAGCCAAATCATATTTGAATAAGAACCAGCATATATCTGAGCTGCAAATGGATTTAACAATTAATATATTTGACAAACAACTGGTACCCACATCATCGAATGCGCTATTTAACCTGTTTATAAATCAATTAGACCTCAAATACAACCAAAAAGAAGGGGCCAAGAACATTGTGAGATTTTCCTAGAATTGGCAAAATTTTCGCTGAACCATCAAACAGAATCGTCACTATCAAATAGCGTGACAAATGAACCACTAAAACCCTATTTACATACACTTAAGCTCCTAAGAGAGAGGGAAGAGAAAAGATAAGAACTAAACGGAAAAAAGGAACAAAAAAGAAACCAAGTGAAATCAGAACCGTTGATTGCTACCTCATCAGGCGGAGCAGAAGGGTGATGTGCCGGTGCATCAAGTTGTACTTCCCCATCTTCTGCTACTTCTTCTTGTTCTTCTACAAGGTCTGCTTCTAAGTCGAGCGCCATAGCCCTTAACTGTGCGTAATACCCACCAGCTTAGCGGAGCTCTGCCTCTCCTTTCTCAAATTTCCCAGCTTTGACTACTTCATAGAGCTTTTATATATATGGTACATTTTGAAAATAAAAAACAAAAACAAAACAAAACAAAATAAGAAAAAAGAAAAAAGAGAGAATATATGATAATTTATTTTTTTTTATAAATCATAATATCAGTCATAATTTTATTGACATTAATTACTTCAAATTTAAAAGTATTATTATAAAAAAATAAAAAAATTGTTAAAACACATTCTTTATCCTACTCCCATCTAATTTTTTTAAAAAACAACCATGAGAGTTTGAGACCCCTTCACCTTTGTGGTCCTACAAATTGAATAGCTAATTTCTAAAATAAAATAATAATAATAAAAAAAAAGTATGGGAAAAGAACATGAGAATGACATTTAGAATTTTTCTTCTAGTAAATTTGAATTTGTAAAACTCAATGAGCGAGTTGCACAATTCTAATAGTGAATTGTGAAAAGATAACAATACTAATAGATAACGTGTCAAACAAGAGTAATGAGATACTATTCGTTAACTATTTGGAGAAATTATCTTTTTCCCGCATTTAATAGTGAACTATTAATCTTATTGTCCGACCTTATCAAACTACCATTTTTTTTTTCTCAAAATCCTCATTTCATCCGTCAAACTCATTAAATTTGATGAAATATTTTTTTTACACGTTAAATCAAATGACTAATTAACACCACTACAAAAGTTTATATTTCTAGCTATTTAGAAGTGGTTCAACCACACCAACCCCAAGTCAACTATAGCGTATGGCCAAGCCACGCTCTCTTGAATTTTTTTTTTCTTCGAGTTTATAAGGATATTTGTGTTTTATTAAAAAATAATTTATGGTTATTTTGAGAAGTGTTAAAGATCCAAACAAATAAATTCAAAAAAAATTTCAAACCGATATGACAAGGGTTTCAAGCCAAAGAAATGAAAGAAAAGTACCTTGGGGAAGGCAAAATAAAAAAAGAAAAAACAAAGAAATGCTGAAAATAGAGTAGACACGTTTATGCCGTTAATTTTGTTAGTTATTGGTATTGATACGGGGATCAGAAGAAAAATAGTTAGAGAGAGAATTGGGCCTTATTTGGCAAATGACAGCATATATTCCCCAACATAACCCGGCATTGTTCCTCGACCAGTGAAGGATAGACATTGTTGCTTGCCCAATGTGTGCGTCAGGCCATCCTTTTTGTCTAAAAGACCATAATATCCTCATGTTGATGTGGGTAGGGGTAAAATAGGAATTGATAAACGTTGTGGGTAAAGGGGTAAACTTAAGCATGTTATTTTCTTTTTGCAACGAACTCTCTGTCTCTATCCTATTGCTTCCGCTAATCAGTTGGCCGATGTGTTCACCAAAGCACATCCACTTAGACGGTTTCGTGATCATGTTTCCAAACTCAAGTTGGCATCTACATCACCACCTTGAGTTTGAGGAGATGTTAGAATATATTCAAAATATATTTTGATACTCTCAATAATTGCTAATTTGATATTATTTCCCTGTATTTATGTTGATATTATTTCCCGATATTTATGTTAATATTATTCTGTAATATTATACATTAATTGTGTGATTGTATTACCTAGTTTATCTGACCTTATTAAAAACACACTGAAATAAAGTATTCAATTATCCATATATTCTCTAGTTATTTTAACACTTAGAAACGTAGCCAAAACTAGGTGCAAAGAAGTTGGATTTCCAATTTTTTTTTGTTGGTTTTTTTCATAAGCACAATTGTACAATGCTGATTTGACATGTGATGTTTATTGATTATGGATGTTGTGTAGTTGATGCGCTCCAACAAATAGCTACTACCATGGGCTCTACATAGGGCCGTAAATGAACCGAGTTTGGACGAGTTAGGGTTGTCCAAGCTTGCTTATTTAAAAATTTCACGAGTTCGAGCTCGAGCTCGAGCCGAGCTTTATGCTGAGCTCAAAATTTAAGCTTGGCTCGGCTCATTAAGGAAAATTTCTTATGCGAGCCGAGCTCAAGCTCGTCTAGTAGACAAGTCGAGCCGAGCCGAGCCAACTCGGCTAAGATAATTTATCAACAATAATATCTCATGCTATCAATTCCAAATTTCAAATGACATTGTCAATACTTAGTTTGTAACTATATGACGTTACATGCAATTAAATTGATGAAGTTTTGATTTAGCTGCTTTTATCTTAAATTAACGAGCAAGTAATGTGCATCTCTGTTCTTGTGAATCGCTTATCCAGGGAGATTCCAAAGGAACTGGGAAATATCACCCGTCTCACATACCTGTACGTTTTGAACTTTGGTTTGAAGTCTTTATGAGTGCTTGAGTTGTGAAATAAAGTAAAGACTCTGGTTTTCTTGTTAAGTGTACTTCTATGACCTCAAACTTCTGAAACTTTCTGTGTTTTTCAACTGTTATATGGTTGTTTTGATACCCCTGCACTCCATAGTGATTTCTTGGATGGTTTAATCGTGAGTTTCAATTATGCTCTAAGTAATCTCAATATACCTTTTCTGGTTTTGTGTTTGCCTTTTTTTTTTTTTTTTTAAACAGATGCCTCGAAGCAAATCAATTCTCAGGCATTGTTCCTCCTGAGCTTGGAAATTTGACCAATTTACAGACTTTGTAAGAAATCTCATCTCTTCATTTTGGTATTTTATAGTTCGTTCTTTTTCTTGGGAATACATTTTTGAAGGATTTTATTGGTTCATTGCTGCCATATTTTGATTGCAGGACGCTATCCTCCAATAATTTGACAGGAAACTTGCCAATGACTTTTGCCATGCTGGGAAGTCTTAACAGATTTATGAGAGTTTATTATATCTGCTTCTGTTGACATAATTTGCCCCTCCTTTAAAGCATAAATATAGAAAGTTATGCTGATGAGTATCAATTTATTGCACAATGCAGTAGGATAAATGATAACAACTTCAGAAGAACTGAAGAAATTCATAAGCCTAACTCATCTTATAAAATCGATTTTACAAGAGAGGGTTATCCATCTTTATAAACATTCACGTGCAGGCCAGTATTTTTCCTGGTCCTTGTCACGGAGTAAGTAGTGTGGGCCACATTTGTCCTGTGGCAGGCTTTGATACCATGTAAGAAAACATAAAGTGGAAATATAAATGCGAAAATATAAAAGAGCAAGAAAGAAAGAGAGAAGAGACACAAGATTTAAGGTGGTTCGGTTTAAGACCTACATCCACACGCTAAAGCCCTATAGGCTACATCTTGTTTTATTGAGTGAATATAACTGTACATAAGAAGCCTCCTTATATAGGAGTCAAAGGGGAGATGGACTTCATGTTTTTGAAGCCTCCTTATATAGGAGCCAAAGGGGAGATGGACTTCATGTTTTTCCAATATGAGATAAGCTTATGTAAGACTTATTTATATGGGCTTTCTCAACACTTGAGCAATGTGGGACAAGCTCACATAACTATTCTCTAACATTCCCCCTCAAACTCAAAGTGGGAACTTGTGAAATCTTGAATTTGCTTTTTAATCTTAGCATTGAAGAAGGTGATTGATGACGTCGGAATTGGAAGCATCGGCAACTCTTGAACATCGACAACTTTTGGCCAGAATGGGCCAACTATGGGCCTTACATGAGAATGGACATAGGCAATACCACAAATGCCAAATTACAAATAATAGGCCAATGGCCAAATATGAAAGCCAACAATAGGCTGAAATGAGCCTGGATTTGAAACAATAACACAAAGGCCGGACCTGGGTTTTAAACAATACCACAAAGGCCAAATTATATGGGGCCAACTATGGGCCAACAAGCCAACTATGGGCTAAGAAAAATAAAATGGGCAACTTTGGCCTCTTTTGGTGGGTAACTTGGGCCTCTTTTGTGGGCATCTTGGGCCTCTTTTGTGGGCATCTTTTTCTCTTTTTCTTCTTCTTCTTCTCTCTTTTTCTTTTTCTTCTTCTTCTTCTTCTTTTTTTTTTTTTTTTTTGGGTACATGAGTGCATACATTCAAGTGCATAAAAAATGAAAAATTGTCAAAAAAATAGAAAAATGAGAGAAAAACTTCTGCAAACTGCAAGTAAGGCAATGGCGGCGAACTGTCGTTGACGATGTCCAGGCGGTGTGGCAGTGGCGGAGTGGCAGAGGCTGTGAGAGACTGGGCTAATTCGGAGAGATGGTGGCCGCTGAGTTGAGGTCTAGAGGTGCTGATGGATATGGGGTGAACAACAGAGACTTCGTGGTGGCTTTGTGTTCGTTGGCTGAACAGTGCCGATTGGAGGCGAAATCTGCAGAAGCCCTTACTGAGTTTATGAATACTGGAGGGACAAATGTGAAGATAGCTACGAATGTAGCTATCATGGTCCCGTCACTACAAGAGCAAGTCATGCTCTATTGCTCCTACATTGAAATTCTTTCCAAAGAGCAACAAGGCCGGTGACTAATATGAGGGTGGCAGAGATTTAGATGGCTTTGTGTGAGATGAAAAAGATTGAGCAAAAAGTGTTTGCAGAAATGCCCCAAGGAATGAGTGGGCAGAAAGCAGAATAGTGTCGAAGATTGGCCGACCAATGAAAATGCACGAAAGAATGAATGCAATTTTTTTTTTTTTGATAAAATGGGCATGTGCAACAAACGACCCATGTGCAAACCGCATTCACGTGCTGTTGAGGAAAGACACCAGATGAAATTTGAAGAAAAGAAGACAAATGAGCATGGAAGACAAGGGGACAAGTGGTTCCCTAGGTGTGCTGGTTTTTGTCCAGTAGAGGCGTCGAAAGTGGAAAAATAGAGAGGCTGTGGTTTTTCCACAAGACTGAGAATGAAATTAGGCAGAGAAGAGAGTCTGGTGAACCCAAGAAGGAACAACTGGTAAGCATCATCAAATTCTTAGGCAAAGAAAAGAAAGGAAAACGAACTACAACAAAATAAAAAGGAAAACAAATTCTTACCGTCTCATATGAAATGACTTTGCCGTATGATATAATGGAATGATCATAGACAAAACCATGAAAGGAATAAGAAAGAGAGGAAGATGAGAGAAAGAAGCACAGACAAAGTGAGCTGAAGGTGCTCATTAGGCAAGAACCCAGAAAAAGGTGATTTGTGAAAACAATCTGAAACTTAAAATGAGAGTAAAATAAATAACAAAGAAACAAAAACAAAAGAGTTAACCCAGAATTTAATAATTGGTGTTAGCCTATTAGCTCTGATATCATGTAGAAATTCATAAGCCTAACTCATCTTATAAAACCAGTCTTACAAGAGAGGGTTGCCCATTCTTTATAAACATGCCTAAGGTCTTATCCACAGGCAATGTGGAACTATTTCTCAACAGGAACAACACCCGATTTCATACAGAACTGGAAGCAAATGACAAGATTGTAAGATCCTTGTGTTTTTTTCTTCAAGAGATCTCANAAAAAAAAAAAAGTATAGAATTATCAGCGTCCACTTTCCCATTATCAGCGTCGACTCTACTTATTAAATGGACGCTAGTAGTCCTACATAATAATTAAAAAAATAAAAATAAAATTAAGACTATAAGCGTCCACTAAAAGTGGACGCTAATAGTCATACATAATTTTCACCCCCGCGCGTGCGCTTCTGGATTATTTCCAGCCCAGCTGAATTCCTCCCCAAAACTCAAAAACCGAACTGGCCCCTCTCTCTCCTCTGTCGACTCACGTTCCCCATCATCTCTCATAGGGCTGAGCAGATTCACCGCCTACCGACAACCGACCGAGTTCCGACCGACAACCGACCGCCACCGACCGCAACCGACCTAGAAGACGGACGGCAGGCGGAGGAAAAATTTTCTACCGACAAAAAGTCAGTCGGTAGGCGGAAATATTTCCGACAAAGTCGAAAACCGACTTTACCGCACCGACTTCTACCGACTTTTTAAAACGACGTCGTTTTGACATTTATTCTTAATATTATTAATTTTTCAACATATACACATCAAGGGCGCCTAGCTCAGTTGGTTTTCCGCAGGTTGCATGACTTCCAGGTTGTGGGTTCGAGCCCTCATGGTTTCTTTTGTAGTTTTATTTATTCAAAACCAGGTCCCCACGGTCACAGGGCGCCTTACCAACCACTAAGCTACAACCTCTTATTGTTGTCTCCTACAGATTGTAATAATATTTATACATATATTATTTTTAACCCTTTTATATATATTTATATATGTCTACTCAAAACGGCACCGTTTTGTGTAGCATATATATATATCTCTTCTGCTCGTCCATAGCCCGCAGCTCGCCCATTTTCCCCAACCCTAACGGCCTAACCCATTTTCTCTCCTCTCTTCCTCTCTTCTCCACACAGTCACAGCCAACGAACTGAACGAAGGTCGCTGTCTTGGGTCCCCGACGAGGTGTCTTCTCAGTTCTCCGGTTCTTCTTCTTCTTCTTCTTCTTCTTTCCAGGTTAAAAACTCAACTGGGTTTTGTGCGTTTTTTTGGAATCTCTCTATTCTCACTGCCCAGCCCTTCATCTTCTTCTTCTTTCTAGGCTTTCCAGGTTATTTTGTGGGTTTTTTCTGAATCTCTCTGTTCTCACTGCCCAGCCCAAACCGACAAGTACCGACCGACACCGACCGACCTATGTCGGTCACGGTCGGTTTCGGTAGAAAACTGAAGTCGGTTACATTTCCGACATTACCGACTTTGTCGGTTCGGTAGGCGAAAATCGAAAATCCCTACCGTAACCGACATTACCGACCGATGATCACCCCTACTGCCATATTTTGATTGCAGGACGCTATCCTCCAATAATTTGACAGGAAACTTGCCAATGACTTTTGCCATGCTGGGAAGTCTAACAGATTTGTGAGAGTTTATTATATCTGCTTCTGTTGACATAATTTGCCCCTCCTTTAAAGCATAAACATAGAAAGTTATGCTGATGAGCATCAATTTATTGCACAATGCAGTAGGATAAATGATAACAACTTCAGAAGAACTGAAGAAATTCATAAGCCTAACTCATCTTATAAAATCGGTCTTACAAGAGAGGGTTGTCCATCTTTATAAACATGCCCAAGGTCTTATCCATAGGCAATGTGAGACTATTTCTCAATACTCTCCCTCACGTGCAGGCCAGTATTTTTTCTGATCCTTGTCACGGGGTAAGTAGTGTGGGCCACATTTGTCCTGTGGCAGGCTTTGATACCATGTAAGAAAACATAAAGTGGAAATATAAAAGAGCAAGAAAGAAAGAAGAGATACAAGATTTAAGGTGGTTCGGTTTAAGACTTACATCCACACGCTAAAACCCTATAGGCTACATCTTGTTTTATTGAGTGAATATAACTGTACATAAGAAGCCTCCTTATATAGGAGCCAAAGGGGAGATGGACTTCATGTTTTTCCAATGTGGGATAAGCTTAGGTAAGACTTATTTATATGGGCTTTCTCAACACTTGAGTAATGTGGGACAAGCTCACATAACTATTCTCTAACATTCCCCCTCAAACTCAAAGTGGGAACTTGTGAAATCTTGAGTTTGCTTCTTAATCTTAGCATTGAAGAAGGTGATTGATGACGTCGGAATTGGAAGCATCGGCAACTCTTGAACATCGACAACTTTTGGCCGGAATGGGCCAACAATGGGCCTTACATGAGAATGGACATAGGCAATACCACAAATGCCAAATTACAAATAATAGGCCAATAGCCAAATATGAAAGCCAACAATGGGCTGAAATAAGCCTTCTTCTTCTCTCTTTTTCTTTTTCTTCTTCTTTTTTTTTTTTTTTTTTTTTTNTTTTTTTTTTTTTTTTTTTTTTGGGTACATGAGTGCATACATTCAAGTGCATAAAAAATGAAAAATTGTCAAAAAAAAAAAAGAAAAATGAGAGAAAAACTTCTGCAAACTGCAAGTAAGGCAATGGCAGCGAACTGTCGTTGACGATGTCCAAGCGGTGGCGGTGTGGCAGTGGCGGAGTGGCAGAGGCTATGAGAGACTAGGCTAATTCGGAGAGATGGTGGCCGCTGAGTTGAGGTCTAGAGGTGACAGAGATCGGCGCTGATGGATATGGGGCGAACAACAGAGACTTCGTGGTGGCTTTGTGTTCGTTGGCTGAACAGTGCCGATTGGAGGCGAAATCTGCAGAAGCCCTTACTGAGTTTGTGAATACTAGAGGGACAAATGTGATGATAGCTACGCTATCATGGTCCCGTCACTGCAAGAGCAAGTCATGCTCTATTGCTCCTACATTGAAATTCTTTCCAAAGAGCAACAAGGCCGGTGACTAATATGAGGGTGGCAGAGATTTAGATGGCTTTGTGTGAGATGAAAAAGATTGAGCAAAAAGTGTTTGCAGAAATGCCCCAAAGAATGAGTGGGCAAAAAGCAGAATAGTGCCGAAGATTGGCCGACCAATGAAAATGCACGAAAGAATGAATGCAATTTTTTTTATTTTTTGATAAAATGGGCATGTGTAACAAACGACCCATGTGCAAACCCGCATACACGTGCTGTTGAGGAAAGACACCAGATGAAATTTGAAGAAAAGAAGACAAATGAGCATGGAAGACAAGGGGACAAGTGGTTCCCTAGGTGTGCTAGTTTTTGTCCAGTAGAGGCGTGGAAAGTGGAAAAATAGAGAGGCTGTGGTTTTTCCACAAGACTGAGAATGAAATTGGGCAGAGAAGAGAGTCCGGGGAACCCAAGAAGGAACAACCGGTAAGCATCATCAAATTCTTAGACAAAGAAAAGAAAGGAAAACGAACTACAACAAAATAAAAAGGAAAACAAATTCTTACCGTCTCATATGAAATGACTTTGTCGTATGATATAATGGAATGAACATAGACAAAACCATGAAAGGAATAAGAAAGAGAGGAAGATGAGAGAAAGAAGCACAGACAAAGTGAGCTGAAGGTGCTCATTAGGCAAGAACCCAGAAAAAGGTGATTTGTGAAAACAATCCGAAACTTAAAATGAGAGTAAAATAAATAACAAAGAAACAAAAACAAAAGAGTTAACCCAGCATTTAATAATTGTGAAACTATTTCTCAACAGGAACAACACCCNTGGTGTTTCTCTCCCCAACAATTGGTATCAGAGCTCATGGTTAGCTTCCGCTGCTGCTGATATGAGTGTCTTGGATCGACGCGTTTGGTTTGACTCCGGTAAAAAGAGTGGTTTCTCTTGGAGTACGCGTGACACTCTTGTGTATGGGGAGATTTGATCAATGTGGTAGAGACTCACAAGTGAGGGGAGATTTGTTGTGCATGCACTTGTGAGGTTTGTGTCCCACATTGAGAAAGTATAAAGAATAAAAAAGTAGTTAATATACCTAAGTTGACCCAAGCCCATTAGCTTAGGCTTTTGGGCTAGAAGTGGTGTCCTATTAAGTATATTAATTTACTCTTGTTTGACTCCCCTTAGTGTTTCTCTCCCCAACAATATTCAATCAACAGTTTTGGCTCGTGTGGCTTGTTTTAAACAGGAGGATTAGTGATATAGATGGGCCAAAATCAGGATTTTGCTATGTTGATAAACGTGTCTGGCCTAGTAAGATTGTATGTTTAGTGCTTATTTTGTCAAATATATATATTCAATTTGATGATGCTTTATGTGATGGAGTTCAGTTATGTATTTTAGGGTTTTAAGAAGCTGTAAAATTTCTGGGGAGATCCCTTTCGTACATTTGGACAATGAAGAATCTGGAAATGTTGTAAGTAAAGCATGTGACATATTGGAGTATGCTGTTTATTAGCTTGAATTAGGCAATCATATATATTTGTGTAAGTATGTGTATCGATATTTGCCTTCAGAATCCCTTTGATTTGGATGGTATTTGAAGCTCCAAAGAACATGCCTTTGCTGCAATGAACAACAAAGATGGGGCCAGTTAACTGAAAAGAAAAGGCTAGCTTTTCTTCACTTATAATGGTAGATTACTTTGATTTTATTTTCATTTATAAAATTTTATCCTTGCTATAGTGAAGGGTGAATGACTGTTCCAGATGTGATCCCAGATCCAAGCAGCTATAGTGAAGATTTGAGGTTTAAGGCCATGAGAGACCTCCATCGAGGAAGGCAAGAGCACAGTTCAAGTGGAAGCCAGATCGAAAACTCAACTACAATATATCCATACATTTGACTCTTCCTCTACATCTGGATATGACTTCGGTGAAATCAAACTCGAATCAAGATCATGTTGAGTGGGGGTGAGCATTCCTCTCAGTAGTTCACTAGTCATGGTAGGTATTCTTTCGACAGATAGATTCTTATCTCCATCAAGGAGACGAAACTGAAGTTTCAATTGTTTATGTGAATATTTGTTAGTGTGAAAGTCTACCTACTAGTAGAGATTTTACTTGGGATTCCTTGATATGATATGTTTTTTGTAAAAAACAATTCTATAGTTAGGGCAAGAATATTTGGAGATTTTTTTATTTTCTTTTTTATTTATTTGTGTTTTGGTTTTATAAAAATTGTGGAATGTAATTTGATGAAAAAATGCAAGAAAATTTGATTATGACTTTTCTTCTTTTGTGGTTGTTATTGTTTCCTGGAATGATTCATTTCTCCATTGCTTTATGAAACATCTTTCTTTTCAGATCATAGTGATGGCTTGAATAATGCATAGGAAATTCTTGTTTGAGTTATGTTCTTATCTAAATCACAGAATTTTGTATAAGAGAAATTATAGAATTCATTCATTTTTCAACTATCTTTTAACCATCTTTATAACGAATAGATCAATTTACCATTGAATTCGTGTGAGATTTATGTAAGTCCACAAATCTAACTGTTGGTTTATTGAATTTGTAGGATGAAATGGAAAAAAGATGAGAAAAATATTGACGCGAGTCATTTCTATTTATAATGATGCAACTTGTGACATGCTTGGCATGAATTTATCCTAAGAAAAACAATTTAGTGCTCAGAATACCCCATGCATTGTTGGTGTAATATTTACATACAATGATACATCTATGACAAGTACCAAAATTACAATCCCACATGCTATCATTTGTGTTTAGTGACACATTATAGGTCACTACAATCATTAAATATACAAGTTATAAATCTTACTATATTAGCTACTATAATAAAAGCAATGGCTAGAAACAAATCTCTTAGATTATTATTATATTTGTTAGTGTGATCTATCATTTGTGTCTCAAGATTATTATATTATTTCAAAAGCACAAACATGAAAGAGCTATAAACAAACTTGATGCTCTCATATTAGCTTCTTTCAGTATCTTGTACAAACTTCAATTTGATCTTGTTGAGTGTAATTGAAATATTGTTTGTCTCAATTCTCTGCTCAGGTAATTGAAATATTTTGTACTTCCAATTGAAAGGTATCCAATCTGACGCTATCAAAAGGCAACATCCTGAGTAAATGATGTTATTTATATAATCAATCAACTAAACATACTTTCAAAGTTGTTGTAGTTAAGTTCCCCCAAAAAAAAAAAAAAAAAAAAATAGTAGAAAAAAATAGGACTTGTTGTGCATGCATTTGTGAGGTTTGTGTCCTACATTAAGAAAGTGTAAAGAATAAGAGTGGTTAATATACTTAAGTGGACTAAGCCTATTATCTTAAGCTTTTGGGTTAAAAGTAGTGTCCTAATATATATATTAATTTACTCTTATTCGACTCCCTTTGGTGTTTATCATTCAAATCAAGCTACGTTTTAGAAAAAATTGTTTTTCTTAAAGTGATATTTAAACTCGTCTCTCTTGATTAATTTTTGGTAAGTCTTGCAGAAATTTAACAGAGTATAAGATTTTCCAGTTAATTAGTCATGATATTTTGAAAAACGTTTCGTCCAAAGTAAACAATTATGCTAAATTACATATTTATTATTCTTTTCTCTTTTGAATGAAGCCCACCCCTCAAAAATAAAAAATACAAATGCAAGAGGAAAAAACATTGCTAGATGTTCAATTAAAAGGTACCCGGCCCATCGAAGACAATGAAAAGGCAAATATGTTGAGTCAATGATGTACCATGTAATCAACAACTAAAGCATGACTAAACATACCTCCAATGCTATCATTGCCAAGGTATAATATTGTGAGCCTGGTTAAGTTCCCAATTTCTGAAGGTACTCTTCCTGTGAATCTATTAACCCACAGTACCCGAATTTGCAATTGTTTGCACTTAAACAAAGTAGATGGGATAGTACCTATAAAACAATTACTAATTAGAAACAAATATTGAAGTTTAATCTATAAAATGCTAAAAGAATACTAAACAAACCTTCAAACTCGTTATTGCCAAGGTCTAACTTTGTAAGCATGGTTAAGTTCCCAATTTCTGATGGTACACTTCCTGTGAATTTATTATCCGCCAATAATAGAATTTGCAGTTGTTTGCACTTAAACAAAGTAGATGGGATAGTACCTATAAAACAGTTACGATTTAGAAACAAATATTGAAGTTTAATCTATAAAATGCTAAAAGAATACTAAAAACAAGCCTTCAAAGTTGTTATGGCCAAGGTATAACTCTGTAAGCATGGTTAAGTTTCCAATTTCCAGAGGTACTCTTCCTTTGAAATTATTAGTAAACAATGATAAATATTGCAGTTGTTTGCACCTCAATAAATTGGATGGAATTTTACCATGAAACTGATTATAAGACACATCAAGCCGTTGTAATTTGGGAAGATGATTAAACATATCTTCTAGAAGTTCACCCGACAACTCGTTAGTGTAAAGATCTATGACTTCCAGTGAAGACATGTTGAAGATAATGGAAGGCACCAAACCAGAAAGCTTGTTCTCTCTTAGATAAATTTCTTGCAGAGTGGATATGTTGAAGATGGAAGAAGGAACAGAGCCTGAAAGATTGTCATATTCAATACTTATTATTTCCAATGAAGATACGTTAGATAGAGATGGAGGAATACTACCTGTGAAACTGTTACCACTTAGAGACAAATATTGAAGTTTGGATAATAGCCCCATCCATGATGGGATTTCTCCGTTGAAATCATTGAATTCAACAGATAAGTGTCGCAACCGGTAAAGACGAGCCAACTCGTTAGGCATAGAGCCATGAAAACTGTTGTTTTTGACGCTTAGGCTAACCAAAAATGAGAGGTTCCCCATGTGTGGGGGAATGGTGCCTATGAGACCCATGTAAGAAAGGTTCAAGGCCGTGACTCGATGATGACGGAAACCACAAGTGATACCAATCCAACTACAAACAGAGGTGCTAGAGGACCAATTGTTTGTCAAAATATTGTGAGGATCATAAGAAATTTGAGCTTTTAAAGCAAGAAGAGCAGACTGATCGGTAGTAACGTTGAGAACACTTGCAATAACTAGGCTCGCCATGTAAAAATGTACCGTGAGAATTGCCATAAAAATGGGGAATAGGAAACAAGCTCTCTCCATGAGTAGCATATGTTGGTTGAAGTAGTAAGGATTAGTGCAGAGTTCAAGTGAGATTCATGATATATATAAGGAGATTCAAAGAATTGGAAAAGGAAAAAAAAAAATATGGCTTTGGGAAAAAGAGGGTGGGAGACTGGGAGTGGTTTGGGTGTTGATGTCATTGACTTATAGAATATATATATATATATATATATATATATATTATCATTGAAAAGTAGTGATTTGTGATCATACTTTTGCTTGGTTTTGTGGTTCTATTTACTAACCTGACTACCCTTTTTTTTTTTTAATCTCAAAACTTCAGTACTAGTCCAATGGGATGGGGCCAACGGTTATATGATTATTATTATTATTATTATTATTATTATTATTATTATTATTATTTCCCAAATCGCATGGAAACAACTATTTAAAAGGAGAAGTAATTAAAAAAAAACATTCGTGCATGAAAAAAAATATAAAGTCTTAAAAAAGAAACGAGAAGAAAGAAAGTCGAAAGATCTACAATAACTACCTTTTATTCTATATATTATCATAAATTGTTTTATTATTTTTTTTAATTTTAATGAAAAATAAAGAAATAAATAATTTTTTGAACTACCTTTTATAATTCATTTTTCCTTGTAATTTCTTTTTCACGTTTATGAATGATTACATTGAACCACAACATCCACCCAATAAACGTTTTAATTATCATCAAATCAAGCTGCGTTTTTAGAAATTAATATTTGTTTTTATTCTCAAAGTGATATTGAAACTTGTTTTAGAAAATGTAATAGAAAAACATGGAATCGAAATTCTCTTAAAGTGCATTATAACGTCACTTTTCTTAAGAAATTATGTGTCTCTACCAAAAATAATATGCAAAGGGTTATTACAAGTAAAAACTAAAAACAGGTTTTGCCAATATTTAGGGAAAAGGGAAGGGGAAGGAGAAATGGGTTACTAAAAACTCTTTTTACTCTTATATCACACCAATTAATTTTTATTACTGTTCCAAAAACTAATAAATTGAAAAAGAATAAGAAGGTTTTGCCAATATCTTTCGTGGACAATAAGAACACCGTGCACAACGGTGTAGAAATTAGAATAGCCATGATGAAGACATTCAATTGCAATGTCAATGGTGATGTCCAAATATCTTCCAAGGAAATTAAGAAAATTGGTGTGAGAATCCAAAAATCTCAACATCAACCAAGTTGGTTTTATCGAAATTGCCGGTCATCAATTGCTCAAGTTGTTGCTACAAATTGACTAAAGTCTTCCATGTTATGCCAAATGAAGTAGGTATTTTGATTTGATTCTTTACCATTTTTTGTGAACAATAATAATAATAGAGAGAATATAATGCAATGAATAGATTTCAAGTATTTGAAATGACCAAATAGTTGCAAGCTCACTTTATGGATATTGCAAGCTCACTTTATTTAATATAAGTTGAGATCCCTAGAATTTCTTTTAAATTTGAGATTTTTAAATTCATAAATCTCAGCCATCCATTTTATCTAAGCGCCTAAAATAAGTCATGTTTCAGAAATTAATGAGAAACCTACTAAACCTACATTTCCTTGAGAGTAACTTCCTCATTAAATTTTGAAACATGACTTATTTTGTGCACTTAAATGAATGAGATAGATGACTAAGATTTATAAACATAACTATACCCCGGTGCATAGAAATAGGTATGATGGAGATATTCCATGTGTACGTCTTCATCTAGACATTTAGGCATGATATGGTCTAAGTTTAGGATAAGCTAGATCAACTAGTGATGACTTGTACAAGATTCTCACCACCAAGTTCAGTCATGTCTTGGTTCCCTTGATGTTGCCAATTTGAAGACCTTTTTATAGCATGCCAAAACTCCCAACATCAACCAAGTTGTTTTTATCGAAATTGTCGGTCATCAATTTAATTAATTAATTAATTATTTTCTAATTGAATAAGAAAAATAGTACAATGAATCAAACACCAAAAAATGAATGAGCTTCCCAATATTAGCCCCGTCGGTCATCAATAAATCGCTCAAGTTGTTGCTAGGAATTAGCCTTGTATGTTGTGCCAAATGAAGTAGATATTTTGATTTGATTCCAATACCATCTTGTGAAATAATGGAGATCACAATGTTGTCTATTGGGCTCTTTCCTAGTGGTGGATCGATATAGATGTCTATTACGAACCATCCATAAATCTTTGTCTCTATTTTTTCTTTACTTTTCTATTTAACCCTTAATATAATTCAGTCTAATTCTACTGGTTCAATCATGCGTCTCATACGGAAGAAGACTTTCAAATCCAAAGACGCATTGACTATCATATTACGTCATTTATTGTTCATCTTCCTTCTTCTTCTTCTTTTTCCCCTTTTTTTTCTTTTTTTTTTAATTATAAAAAATTATTTCCGCAACATACTGAAATCTACGTTTTCGATAATATAAAGTGAATTCAAAATAAATAAAATAAATGTTAATTAGTCTAAGTAATCTTACATGAAGAGGGGCCGTTGATTAACCAATTATTGTGTTTGTGCAGTGAGCAAAGGGTGTCAACCTGGTCCCGGTTCTCGGTTATTCGCCAAAATTGGAAACTAAAATTGGGATACTGGTTTTTTTTTTTTTTTTTTTTTGGAAAACCAGACCGGAACCAAGTACCTGGTTACTCGGTTATACGTAACATGTCAGTTCTGGTTGGTACCCGGTTATTCGGACCAGGTAACCGGTTTTTTCTTTTAAAAATATATATATATATCATTTTGGGCTTATTTTAGGTATTGGGCCTAATTTTTGGGCTTGTTTGAGGTATTGGGTCTAAGTTGTGTGCTTAATTTAACAATTTTTTGCCCATTTTTAAAAAAACACAATTAAAATTTTGGCCCAATAAGTTGGGTTTTGATGTGATTGTTAAAAAAATTAAAAAAAAAATCCAAAAATAATCATTGTTTTTGGGCCTAAAAAATGCCCTAAAAAATAAATAATAAAAAAATTATCTTATCTATATACCCAGTTACTTGTTTATAACTGAGTGCCAAAAATCGGATCTGAAATCGGGTAACCGGTTACCAGTTTTTTTCAATCAATTTCAAAATCGGTTTCCCAGTTATCGATTGGTACCTGATTTTTTTTGACATCCCTAAGTGAGCATTCACAATTACTCTACAAATTAACTTTTTAGTTGATTTTGCTAGCTAATCACTAAATAGCTCCCAATGTTGACCCTCTAATTTTTATACTATTCAAATATGGAGAAAAAATGTAGAGAGAGACAGATGAGATAAAATAAAAAATATTAAGAAATTATTTTAACAAAGTAGAGAAACAATAGAGGGTGGAATATATGGTGTGCAATTGGAAAAATGGATGCTAAAATAGAAAAATAATTTTTTTTGTTTAAAAAAAAAAAACTAAAATTTAACTAAATCTTGACTAGTCCAATGTAAATGTTTATGTTCTTGTGATAATATGTAGAAATCCAGTGATGCATTGTATGATCTTTTTGATATTATGTAGAAATTTTCCAATAATAGTTTCATGGACTTTACCAAGATTTCATTTGTTAATGCTTTTATTTTTTATTTTCAAAATAAAATCATTAACAAACAATTTAAAATAAAAAGCACACACGAAATATTCAAAATTAATTTTACATTTATATCACATCAGAATACTTTTTTAATAAAAAATAAAAACAAAACAAAACAAAAAATACCTTTTAAAAAACATTAACACAAATGAGTGAACTTGTTTGATAACACTTTTTATCTGTATTTTTTTGCTTTATACCAAAAACGAAAAAACATTAACAAGCAATTTAAAACAAATTAAAATACACTTAAAATTACTTTCACTTTTATGTAAAATGAAAACAATTTCTTCAAACAAAAAAACACTCTAATTCTTTTTTTTTTTTCCAAACGAACCATGTTTTTTTGAACCGATGAGAAAGGTGAAGAGTAAGCCATAGGCCCATAAGGAATGGCAGCTAGCCTAGCTTAGACATGGTTCGACCTGGGGAAGGTGTACCCAATGAACCTTGTAGATCGAAGCTAGCTAGATATATATTAGACGTAAATAAATCAACCTTTCACATTATAATTCAAAGTCAAAGAAGCTCAATACAGAAACTGGCCTGGTTTTATAATATTGTCAAACATCCCGGCCTTAATGGAAAAAATAAAAAATAATTCAATCATTCTTGTGTGATGTATACTGTTGATACACAGTTTCCCGATTGGTGACGTGGCACGCTTGTTGACTTCCTGATGAATGATCCAAGTTTGACCTTTCCTGCACAATGGAGAAAAGAATAGGATCGAAGAGACCGGGGGTGAGCCGGCGGGGATACTCCGATGCCTAAGTCAGTGTATGCTTTTGAGATAATGAGGAAACAACAGAAGCTTTAAGAGTGCTAGAGTTGCGTTACCAGAACATGTGGAGGTGACTTGCATTATATAGGCATGGAGTGATTGTTCCCTTGTCAATGACTGACTCTTCCCTGATTTTCTGCGAGGCAGTTTGTTACCAGGGATTTGGGTAGTTATCCGTATCAAGACCTGATGGGATTAAGATAGGATTTGGTTGTTATGGCACTTTAAATTTTGAATGCTTGTAGATAATATATCTGATCTTGCACTTTTGAGTACTTGGCATTTGAATGCAACGGATAAGATAGGATTTTTGAATTTAATCTCTTGATCCCTAGCTTTTCGGGCTTCGGAGGCCTTAAGCTCAGAATATCGGTGATATATTGTGATCGAGGCCCGAAGTGGTTCTCGGGTGATCGAGGCCTGAGGCCTTCTCGCCTGTTCGAGGCGTTCTCGGGTGCTCGAGGCTTGCCTGGGCTCTCGAGGCTCGAGACGCTCTTGGGCTTTGAGAACATGGGCCTTCCTTGGGCTTAGTACAAGCCGAATGGTCTTGTGGGGTTGATTCATGACCCAACAGTTATGGAAATTCAAAGAGTTTCGAAAGGATGAATCAACACAGCTAAGGAACAGTTGAATTTCAATTTTTTTTTTTTTTTTTTTTTTTGAAATTTCCCGCCAAAAATGCTCGAGACGCTTAGGTTCGAGGAGGCGCCGTGCATTAAATGCGGTGATTCAAATTTTCGAGGTCGTGCCGCGTGTCGAGCTGTCAGTGGTTGCTCGAGCGGCTGGCAGTTGTCAGTCTTAAAAACCGAATCGTCGTCGAGGATTCGAACCGTCTTTTCAGGGATTCGAGGTACGACTCTTCGCTGCTTCCTCTTAAACCGCGCCGACGTCTCGTCTTCTCTGTTCCATCTATAAATTCTCCATTCACGAATTATTTTCCTTTACTTTGCTTTGTTGTGAGTTTTTCTGCTTTCTCTGAGACATCTTCTTTTCTTCTCTTCATTCTTTTCTTTCTCTTCGTTCTCTTCTTCGTCACATACTTTTCTCAGAAAATGACAAAAGGCGGTGAAGACTCTGATGGACTTGGTGAATCTCACCCAGCCACATGGGTGAGCAAAGTATCTCGTGCTGACGAGCGGCGAATTCGGAGGGAATGCTTCATTCCCCCGTTCATTTCCCTGCGATTCGAAGAGAAAAGGGAGGGCGCCATCGCTCGTACAGACCGTCACGAGGTTTGTGTGTACGAGGCGATGTTTCAAGCAGGTTTTCGCCTTCCCTTTCTCCCCATGGTCCGAGAATTACTCCATTATCTGGACCTGGCTCCCCACCAACTCACTCCAAACGCTTGGAGGTACCTCTACGGCTGCATGGTATTATGGCCCCTAGCGTTGGGTAAGGGACATCAGTTAACGGTGAGGGAGTTTCTCTTCCTACACCGCGTCCATAAAAACCCAGGAGGCGGGGTTTACAACATCCAAACCCGTAAGGGTAAATTAATAGTTCTGGAGACTAAGTACTCCAGCAATCGAGGATGGAAGAATAAATTCTTCTTCGCCTCGGGGCAGTGGGAGTTTGCCCCTATAGAGAAGGCCAACGAATTTAGAGTTCCTCAGGACGTGAACTATCTGTCCGAGAAGGGTTCTCAAGAACCACACCTGACGCCAAAGGAGGTGGCTCGGGTTAACGATGTCCTTCAGTAGACTAGGAAGCACCCCTCCTACCTCAACTATGCTGTGCTCGGCACGATGCCGAGGCTCATGGAGATGGTGTACGAGCCCGCTGGACATGTGGCAGTGGAGCTCAGAGAGCAGTACTTGCGGGGTCCTGCCAACCCTGATCCTCCGGCGGCGAATACCCGGGGTAATACTCCGCGGAAGGACCTGGCCAAAGGGGCCGAGAAGGGCAGAAATTCAAGACCCGACAAGGGCAAGGGCATTCTAGTCGAGCCCGAGAAGCCCAAGAAGGCTACCTACCCCATTCAAACTGGGGGAAACTTCAAAATTAGGGAGCCGAGGCCTCCCGCTCTGCCGACCCTACCAATCTCGTCTCCACCCAAGGCTAAGGACCCTCCCAGGGTGGCCAGAGTCTTGAAGCTGGCCGACGAGGACGAGTCAGAGGGTGAGGAGCCAGTCAACGTAGGCCGGAAGCCCGTACCGGTTGCCGAGGAGGACTCGGACGTGGAGGTAGTCGAGGTGCCTCTTGTCCGAAAGAAGAGGCCGACTGTAGGGGCTGAGCTGGCTGAACCAATGGTTGAGTCAGCAGCTCCCATGACTGAGCCAGTAGCTTCTGTGGTCGAGACTGCTGCCCCTGCCGCAAAGACAAGCACTGTGGCGGGCTTTCTAGCGGCTCGAAGGAGTCGAGTACCTCCTCCTTCTGTGCCTCGAGTAGAGGAGGTAGCTGCCTTCCTGGCGAACGAGCCGATTCCCGCTGTCCCAGTGAACATACTGGGACAGGCCGAGGAGCCTTTGCAGGTGCCCGAGAGGCCGATCCCTTCTGGGGTGAATAATCCCCTGGGTTCGAACATCCAGCACATCCTGGAGGACATCTACGCAGAGTCATCTGAGTCCGTCGGGATGGCTGATGACAACATGGGGCCTGCGAACATGGTCGCTCTGAGGACCCCCCCACAGCCCTTGTCTCCAATTCCTGAGCAAGGGGCCTCTTCTCGGGCTCCGACTCCAAAGAGGCCAAGGTGTCCGAGTCTTGACCAGGCGGAGGAGGCCTCTGCTCCGAAGAGGCCTCGGGCTGGCGACGCATCTGAAGCTTCAGGGTCCTCCGAGAGCACAGCGGAGATTCAGCCAGAAGGGGCAAACTGGACCTTCAGAGGGAAGCTGGCGAAGCTGGGAGGAGACTTGAAGGGAAATCCCTTCAAGGCCGTGGTGGATCTGGTCGACCACGAGAAGCTCCAGCTGAAGGGGCATGACACCTCGACCCGAGGCATGGCCGAGGCGATGCTGACCATGCAGTTCTTGGTAAGCTTTTCGCCATGATATTATTATTTGTCTCTTGTTTGGGTTCTAACACTACTTTTGTTTCTCGTAGGCTTTCCTCAGGTCGACCATCCTGTACTGCCACTTCAGAAAGGTCTCAACAGATGGGAGCGGTGCAGAGGACCTGAGGCAGAAGCTGGCGGAGGCCGAAGAGGAGAATGCCAAGCTCAAGGCAGTCGTCGCCAAGCACGAGGACGACCTTCGGGTGTTGGGGGAGCACTCGAAGGTCATGGAGTGCGAGGCTTCCGAGGCCTCCATGGCCAGGGACCGGGCTAGGACCGAACATGCCGCCATGTTCGAGGAACTCGAGGGCCTGAGGGCCAGACATTCAGCTCTGCAAGAGGGCCATGCCGCTCTGCAGGCGGAGCATGCGGAGCTCCAGGAGGACCACTCCATTTTGAAGGAGGAGTTGGGACAGCTCAAGGAGAAGCACGCCGAGACCACCGAGCAACTGCAGGAGAGCCGCTCCACGGTCGAGAGGGTCTCAAAGGGCAAGCTTGTCACCGAGGAGAGATACAGGCACTTCTCGGACAAGCATAAGAAGCAGAGGCGCGAGCTGAAGGAAGCTCGAGCGAAGGCGGCGAACTATCTGCATCAGCTATCCTTTGCGTCAAGGATAAGGGATGCCGCCTGGGCCGACGGGATTTACCTGGGGTTCGAGACGTTCAGGACTTGGTGGAGGGACCCAGCTCAGAGAGTGGACCTGAACTCTATGAATATCGAGAACATCCCCTGCACCACCGAGGCCATGGTTCGTCTTGTTTCCTTGGGGAGAGAGGAGATGCCCGACGCTGCTGGCATCAACGAATTTGACTACCAGCCGCCAGCCCTTGAGCCCGAGGCTGCCCATGAGGAAGAAGCTGGGGAGGCATCCGAGAATGCTGAGGCTTCTTCGACTGATCGAGACCCCCCTGTTGCTCCTCCAGGGGACTCATAGATAGTTTTTTTTTTT
>VIBQ01000124.1:37808-51006 GCA_006937295.1 Carpinus fangiana | reverse complement strand
ACTGTTGATACACAGTTTCCCGATTGGTGACGTGGCACGCTTGTTGACTTCCTGATGAATGATCCAAGTTTGACCTTTCCTGCACAATAGAGAAAAGAATAGGATCGAAGAGACCGGGGGTGAGCCGGCGGGGATACTCCGATGCCTAAGTCAGTGTATGCTTTTGAGATAATGAGGAAACAACAGAAGCTTTAAGAGTGCTAGAGTTGCGTTACCAGAACATGTGGAGGTGACTTGCATTATATAGGCATGGAGTGATTGTTCCCTTGTCAATGACTAACTCTTCCCTGATTTTCTGCGAGGCAGTTTGTTACCAGGGATTTGGGTAGTTATCCGTATCAAGACCTGATGGGATCGAGATAGGATTTGGTTGTTATGGCACTTTAAATTTTGAATGCTTGTAGATAATATATCTGATCTTGCACTTTTGAGTACTTGGCATTTGAATGCAACGGATAAGATAGGATTTTTGAATTTAATCTCTTGATCCCTAGCTTTTCGGGCTTCGGAGGCCTTAAGCTCAGAATATCGGTGATATATTGTGATCGAGGCCCGAAGCGGTTCTCGGGTGATCGAGGCCTGAGGCCTTCTCGCCTGTTCGAGGCGTTCTCGGGTGCTCGAGGCTTGCCTGGGCTCTCGAGGCTCGAGACGCTCTTGGGCTCTCGAGGCTCGAGACGCTCTTGGGCTTTGAGAACATGGGCCTTCCTTGGGCTTAGTACAAGCCGAATGGTCTTGTGGGGTTGATTCATGACCCAACATATACCATCTTTTTCACAAAGGTTTCGACGCAGATCTCACGGCACACAAAGCACGATGGTGGAGGGCAGAATGGCAAGACCGTGGATGATCATCAGCTTCACCCTTCAAACACTCATATTTCTTCACGCCAATATTATTATTCAAAGTCAAAGCCCAAGCAACACATCTTCCTGCTGCTGAAGGTAATTAAACACCTACACTTTCTTCTTCTTCTTCTATGTTGAGGCAATGGATTTCTAGTCACGAGGTTTTATATTACTAGTAACCTATTAAGTTGAGGCAATGGATTTGTAGTCAATGAACTTTTTGAGTGGAAGAACAAGAATGCTAATTTGTTATTAAGGATTTAAATTCAGTTTTGGCTTTTAATTCAATATGCTTGTTTTTACTGTCTATGACTCAAAATTTCTCTCAGATTTTCTAACTTCAATTTACTGTAACCTCATAGAAATATGGTATATGTGTTTTCTTTTTAATTTCACAATCATATTTTTAATGTTTTCAAATTAGTGTTTTTTGGGTTAAATTAATAAAATTAGTGTTTTCTTTTTAGTTTGGGAAAAATATAAAAAAGCCCTCCAAACTATTAGCCGTTTGCAATATAGTCCCTCAATATTCAAAATGTAATAAATTAAGTAGGCCCCAAACCACCAAAATGTATCAAAAAGGCCACTTATTTTTTATATGCCTATAATACCCCTATTCTTTTAACAAATAAAATAATACAATAATTGTAAAAAAAATACAAAATTATTTGTTTATTCCATTTTTTTTTTTGTATTTATTTGCCCATTGTTTTTTTAAAAAAAAAAAAAAAAATTGTTTGCTTTTTTTTAAAAAAAATTATTTTATTATTATTTTTTTAAAAGAATAGGGGTATTATAGGAATATAAAAAAATAAGTGTCATTTTTTATACATTTTGGTAGTTTGGAGGCTACTTTATTATCTGTTGAACATTATAGGGCTATATTACAAACGATAGGTAGTTTAAGTATGACCAGGCTAGCATAGTAACTCAAAAAATGGCTTTTAACCCAAAAGAATAAGATAAGCACCATAAGGAAAGGAAAGCTTCCCTCATATGATTTCAAAATTTTTCAAAATTGTCAAAACTATATATGCATGTTATCCCTATAAAAATCCACCCTAAATCTATTTGCAGCTTATTAGGGTTTGTTTGTTAAACCCTTTTCTCCTCCCTTCAACACTATTCATTTCTTTTTTCTTTTTTTTTTAAAAAAGTCAACATCAAAACATTTTCACTTTTTTATTTTATTTTATATTTTATATTGCATAATTTATTTTTTATTATTATTCAAATAAAGAAATCACTACAAAACAAAATATTTTAACTTTTCTAAACCAAACATTTTTTTCTTTTTCTTTTTACATTAATCCACCTTAGCTACAATTACAAAGGATAAAAGGTTTTAAGAGACAAAGCCCACGGATGGCTCAAAATTCCACCATTGAATGTTTTTATTGAATGTAACCAAAACAATGGTGAAACAAAAATGTGTATGAAGCTCAACAGCATTACTTGTTCAATTCCGAAACTTGAACCTGGTGCACCATTTTATAAGAAGCTCTTCAACAATGGCATCCATTCGTGTACCAATTCCTCCCCAAACCAACATGTGCCCATAATCTCCCACCCTCGAATCGCTCACTTCATGCACAGCCTTGAACCCAATTCTAGTGTTGAATCTAACAAGTCTGGACATCCAATATATATATATAAGAAATATTTTATTTCCAAGAGATTTTGGATAAATAAAAAAAGGAAAAAGAGAAAGAAAAAACTCAAGTGAAATAATTAGGGGTGAAAAGATGGACGGTTTTGACCACTCACTAACCTTTAACCACTTTTAAAGGCAGTTTGAAAAAACAGCTAACCGCCTTTATGTATAGTATAATATATATATCTGAAACGACGTCATTTTTGTGTTTAAATATATATACAAGTCAAGAAATGATGTCGTATGTAGTAGGGTATTGTCGCATTACCATAAAAATGTCGTTTTGTTTTTTAAAATTTTGTTTATTTATTAAAAAAAAAAAACGGTTAGTAGTTATAAATGTTATTAATAACTAACCGTCGGTTAATCACATAAGTGGTTAGTGGATTTTATTAACTGTTTAAGTGGTTAAAGTTAGCTATTTTAGCCAATAACCACAAACCGTAACCGTATTTTCACACCTAGAAATAATTATGGAAATCTCATTTCGGGTGTAAAAACTAGCATTAAATTACTAATGAATTCCAAAACTTAAATTAATAAGAAATAGTCAATTTAAGGGTAAATTCCTCGCAATATTTAAGGCTAAATTAAATTTTGAACTTAAGATTTTGATACCATATTAAATTAAAAAATATTTTGAGTATTACAATATCAATTAAAAAAATAAACAGCTTCGAATTCTCTTCCCTCTTCTTGTGCGGACATGTCAAAAAAAAAATTTGAAAAAAAAAAAACACAGTTAGTTACTCAATTAAATTACTAACTGTTTAAAAAATTAATAAAAAAATAAATTTAATTATTTTAATTAAAACTATATCTTCCTTCATTATTTTCACCCATTGAAATGGTTTAAACAGAGGAGACTTAATGCAAGAAAAGCAGATAAGGTAAAAGACATAAACCTTAGAATGGTAAAGATCAGAGTCATTGATGGCAAGTAACTCAGCTGTCTTGCAACCACAATCATATCCATACTTGACGGCGACAACTTTGATGAACAAACCGATCCCAAAGATACAGCCCCCTAATTGAAGAACACGTGTGATTCTGTCAGACCATCTCTCAGAGAGAGCAAGACTTTCTTTCAGCCATGATTGATGCTTTTTGGTCAATCACTAAGAAGTCATCATAAATGAGGATTGTTAAACATTTGGGATATTTCACTTAATTTATAATTTGACATGTAGAATCCTCTCAACTCTTAAAGGCCAAAACTGTTACAGTTTTCGAGAGTTCTAATACAAATTTAGGTAGAGTTTACACTTAAAACGGCTTATAAGGAAAAAGTGTCGAAGAGTTTATATATATATAATTAAGATTAAATTTAACCAATATGAATCAAGATTGCTTCCTCTATGACTTAACCACAAAGTTGTAATTTTTTTGATCCCATGTTATCAAATGATACAAATTTCTAGATAAAATTTACCTTTAAAAATCAGCTTTCAAGAGAAAGATGTTCTAACATATACATATAATTAAGATTAAAGTTACTCCATATGAAATACTAGTATCGTAACAAGTTCAAAAGCCAGATAAAGGGATTGCAGAAAAAGTTTCTTTTTATTTCATAGGTTTGGTAATCTCCCATTTTACCTTTCTAAATTTATAGTCTCTATTAGAATGAAACGGCAAACATGACAAGACTTAATTCTCACTCATTTCCTTTTTACAATTTTTTGGTCTGGCAACAAGAAAGTGCCAAAAGTGCATAGTCGATTCAAGGTACAGAAAAAGCTCAAAATTACATCTAATTTTCAAGCATTCCATCCCCACAACCTAGTGTATTGCATTAAGCAGCCAAATGTTTGGGATAATATGCATCTGGTCGCTTAAAAGATCCACTTGACTTCTACCTGCAAAACTAACAATGTAAAAGATAGGCCGGAGGCATCGGCCAATCATCATTTTCAGGAACAAGGCACAAATTCGATCTCTTACGATCTTGTCCTGACAGCTAAATTTCAATGTTCCTAGCAGGATCAAGAAAAAAAAATGTATTCCTCGCAATATTCTTTACAAGAATTTTCTCTGTTGTGGTCCTACAAATTTAATAGCTAATTTTTGAAAAAAAACAAAAACAAAACAAAACAAAAAAACAAAACAAAACAAAACAAAATTGCATGGGAAATGAACATGAGGATGACATTTAGAATTTTTCTTATAGTATATTTTAGGGGAAACTTCACTTACCCCCTTGAAGTTTGGTCACTTTTGCAGATACCCACCCAATGTTAAAAACCTTTCACTTTGGTGTATCGAAGTTTGGTTTTCTTTTACTTTGCCAATTCCGTACAGAAAATCATAACGGAATGTCAATTTTACCCTAAAACGACGCGTCGTTTTGAGAACAATATAGCTTTGGAGTCAAGGGTAAAATTTGAATTGCGAAAGATTTTCTGTACGGAATGGGTAAAGTAAGAGAAAAATGAAGTTTAATACACCAAAGTGAAAAGGTTTTGAATATTGGGGGAGTATCTGCAAAAATGGCCAAACTTCAAGGGGGTAAGTGAAGTTTCCCCTATATTTTAATTAGTAAAACTCAATCAACGAGTTTCACAATTCTAATAGTGAATTGTGAAAAGATAACAATACTAACAGATAACGTGTCAAACAAGAGCAATGGTACACTATTAATCAACTATTTAGAGTTGTTTTTTCCTGCATCTAATAGTGAACTGCCAATCTTATTGTCCAGCCTCACAAACTATCAATTTTTTTTTTCTCAAAACCTCTATTTTTTCAGTCAAACTCGTTAAATTTAATGAAATCTTCTCTTTTACACATTAAATCAATGACTAATTAACACCACTACAAAAGTTTATATTTCTAGCTATTTGGGGATGGTTTGACCACACCAACCCCAAGTCAACTATAGCGTATGGCCACGTCACGCTCTCTTGGTTTTTTTTTTTTTTTTCCAAGTTTATAACGATATTTGTATTTTATTGAAAAACAATTTATAGTTATTTTGAGAAGTATTAGAGATCCAAACAAATGAACCCATAAAATTTTTTAAACTGATGTGGCAAAGGTTTTAAAATTAAAAAAACAAAAATGTAATTCTCTCTCCTTTGTACGTCACTCTTGATTTATCACGTCAATTTGAAAATTTTTCTAAGTTTATTTGTTTGGCTTTCTTGCATTTATTCGGTTATTTTTATCTTTTCATTGGTCTTGGGAGACAATGACATTGACATTTTTTTGGTAATTTAGAAAAAAAATTAACATAAGGGTTAAATATTTCATTAGTCTTTAGAGTTTGGAAACTTTATTTTTTCTTCCCTAGGATTTAGAAAGTGATAAAATTAGTCATTGTGGTTTTGAAAAGTGACCAAATTAGTCATTTCATTAGTTGACTTAACGTATTGGCACGTGACCACCTAATTAAATTTTTTTGTTTAATAAAAAAGTGAAAAAAAGGAGAAAAAACCACCATTGGGGTTCGCTCGGTGCCAATGGCCACCCCAATTTTTTTTCTCTTTTTTTTTTTTTTTGAAAAAATATGTTTTTCTGAATTAAAAAATACAAAAAAATTAATTAGGTGACTACGTGTCAATTTCTAAATGGTCCATGTATCAATCCATTAAGTCAACTAACGGTTAATTGACGGAATGAATAATTTGATCACTTTACAAACTCTAGGGAAAAAAAATAAAGTTTTCAAACTCTAGAGACTAATAGAGTATTTAACTCTTAACATAATTAGTAGTTTAAGGGACACGTTAACAATAAAGTGGCAAAATGTATGCATACTTTCTCCTTAATTTGTTTGTTTAGAAATTAGAACCAGGAAGAAAAGCCAGGAAACAACAAAATTTAAGAAAGAGAATAACCTACCTAGATTTACTAGTGATATATAGTATAACCATTTATGACAAGAGCTATGTATGATATATGCTCAATAATTGATCTGGGATGCCATATTTTATCTTTTATTAATGCAAAATATTTAATTTCGATCTAAGAGTTGCCCCCCCATATATGCATTACAAAAATTTGGCAAAATAGTAACATGTGGAACTTGACATTTTAAGCAAAAACAAAATTGTCTTTATTTAATAGAGACATTTGAATAGTAATATTTTGCAAATATTTTTAAACATAGTGACTAAAATAAATATTAGAGACATTTGAATAATGAAAACTAGGATACTTTGGTGGGTAGATGAAAGAGTGTGCATGCAATTGCAGGCACTGAATTAAAAAAAATACAATAAATTAATTTAGAAAGAAAAAGAATTGAGAAGAGAAAATGCTTCAAGAGTCAAGAAAGAATATCACAGGGGACACGTGTCATGATCTCCAGACTCAATGAAATCCACTACAAATACGCGTAGCAAGCTCCTAGAAAAAAAACAATACCGTATTTTGCTTTGTATTTTGCGCTGAAGAGTGTTTTTTTTTGGTCTGAAAAGTTGTTCGACAACATTCTTCTTTTCCCGCGCAGAGACGAAACCCTAATCCAAATTGCTGATCGCAAATCGCTGTTCATCGGAATTGTTGTTGCTCATCGTCTGAAAAAAATCACAAATTTACAATAACTGAGAAGTGGGTTCTTCGATCGATGGGCATTTCGTCGGAGGCTACGGCATCATCCAGGTGGGTCATCATCAGATTCAAAACCTTTTTCTTTTCCTTTTATTTCTAATTCTTTTAACGCTTAAAAATTGAATTATGGGATTCTTGATTTGCGATAGTTCTTGATATAGTTTCTTTTTGAATTCTTGAATTGTGTCTGTAATCTGTTGGTGGGTTCCGGCGGAAAAGCATTTTTGAATTTTGATTGTGTGGGTGAATGGTGATGAAATAAATACACTCTTCCTCCTCCGTAAGACCCGTGGCTTGTACCACTTTGACTAATTATTAGTTTACTATTAATCAATAACAAATCAAGAAATTTAAAAGGAAACTAATTATTTAATTAAGACTATTAATTAGATTTACTCTTAATTAAGACTACTTTCCCAATATTTCTAGGGTTTTCTCTTAAACTAATTTTTTTCCTTAATACTTCCGCTCCCCTCCCCCACCGATACCCTATGTAACCCCCACTGGCTACTGCTTGAGGTCAGATCTACTACTTTTTAATTTTGAGTTTTTGAGCTTAGATCTACTGCTTTTTTGTTTTGAGTTTTTGAGCTCAGATCTACTCCTATCTCTCAATCACAACCATCCACGCACCTCTCCATCACCTTCTACGGTCTACTCTTCATCCTCTTCCATCCTCTCGCCTCTGCCCTCGCGCGTGTAACACACGCGCCGCCATGACGCGCGTGGTAAACACGCGCCTCCGCTATTGATTTTATTTTTATTTTTATTTTTATTTTTATTTTCACTTCACTAGTATTGAAAAGTAATTTATTGTTGCCTTTTTGCATTGATTCTTAAAGTCTCATAAGCCATTTATTGCAATTGATTATTGCCTTTTTGATTTGCATTAGCATTTAACAATTTGTGTAGAATTTTGCAAAGATCTGGTGCTAACTAGTTGTCTCTGCCATTTATGCCTTTTATTGCAATTGATTATTGTCCTTTTGCTTTGCATTAGCATTGAACACTCTGTGTAGAATTTTGCAAGATGTCTCTGCCAATTATGCCTTTTATTGCAATTGATTATTGCCTTTTTGCTTTGCATTAGCATTTAACACTCTGTGTAGAATTTTGCAAAGATCCAGGTGCTAACTCGATGTCTTTGTCTTTTAGTTCTTGCAGGAAGAGAAAGTCTCAAAATAGACAAGATACAACTTTATCGGTTGCTGAGACCCTCGCCAAGTGGGAAGAGCATAATGCCCAGATGGAGTCTTGCAATAATAAGAAAAAAACAGCTCGTAAAGCTCCAGGAATTGGGTCGAAGAAGGGCTGCATGAAGGGGAAAGGAGGACCCGAAAACTCATCATGTAAATACAGAGGTGTAAGGCAGCGAACATGGGGTAAATGGGTTGCTGAGATTCGTAAGCCAAAGGGACAAAAGATGTGGCTTGGCAGTTTTGAAAATGCTATTGATGCTGCCTTTTGCTACGATAATGCTGCAAGAGCAATGTATGGTCCTTGTGCCCGCCTCAACTTTCCAGATGGTTGTTCAACAACAACCCCATCAAGCTTCTGTTCAACAACAACTCCAGCAAGCTCAGATTTTACAAATTACTCTGAAGATATAAGCATAAAGATTGTTTTCCCCAATTTAAGAAACGAGGATGAGGAAGATGAATGGAGCAGTAATACTTTGAATGCTGCAGTCACTAAAGCTGATGTTGACACACCAAATAGTACACAGCAAGTAGAAGAAGGAAATGATGAGTGGTGTAACATTGAACAAGAATCAAGCGGTTTTTGGGATTTGGGACAAGAGTATTCAACGAATGAAATGTGGTCTTCGGAGGAAATTGATGCTCTCTTGGAAAGAAATCCAATCCATGATATTGAATCCGTATTAGGTCATGATGCTAGCCAGTTTTGGTTCTCTGCGGTTGAGAGTATGAATGATATGGCAGCAGATGCATTCCTGAATTTTTAGGTTTGAGTAAATATATAAGTCAGATAAATATGCAGCTGGGGTATTAGAATTATTTTGGATTATGAGGCGGATAGATATGCAGACTCATATTGCTGATTGAGCTGATTCTTTAAGGGTTTTAGATTGGGGAATTTGCTTCATTTTTTGTATAACAATTATACCACTTTAGGATACATCATATTCAATTGAATGATAAACAAAATGTATGTATGATTAACAAATTTTTTGCTATAAATTTTTGTTGGCTTACTGCTTTGATTTACTGCATAATTTTTTGATTGGGAATCTTCCATTCTTATACTCTATTCCTACTTTTCCTTCATTTTTTGGTTAGGTTTAGATATTTTCACTGTGGTGCTTATCATAAAATCAATGAGGTTTGAAATTTTTTGAGATAAGGAGCACATTGATATGGATGTTATCTGCGTGTTATTACAGAAATAGATATAATATTTCTTGTCATATGTATGGCTTCTCCTTCTTCCAAGTGAATGATTTGTATGATCTCAGCGAGTTTGATATGAAGAACAAGAATGCTAATTTGTTATTAAGGATTTAAATTTAGCTTTGGCTTTTAATTCAATATGCTTGTTTTTACTGTCTATAACTCGAAATTCCTCTCAGATTTTCTAACTTCAGTTTAACCTCATAGAAATATGGTATATGTGTTTTCTTTTTAATTTCACGATCATATTATTAATGTTTTCAAATTAGTGTTTTTTGGGGTTAAATTAATAAATTTAGTGTTTTCTTTTTAATTTAGTATGACCATGCTGATGCACCCTGCACACTAACAAAGTAACTCTTCTGTTTTTTGAGAGAAGTGGCCATCTTCTGTTTTTTCCAATCCATGAACTTTTAGAGTTTCGTATGATTTTTTTATTTTTTATTTTGGCTGTGAACTCGTCTTTCTAAAATTTGCATAATTTTTGTTAATGATTCCAAATTCGTCTACTGTCTCCGACTGAGATAATGATTCCACCAACTTCCTCTTTGTCCTATATATACTACAACACAGCTAATCCCTTGCCAACCATAAGCAATCATGGACATCGAAAAACAGGATCACCGTCGTCGCCAACCAGTGGCGGAGCCAGTAAAATGGCGTTGGGGGCATTTTTTTTTTTTAATGAATAAAAAAATAAAATTAATTTAAAATATTAAAAAATAATTAAATATATAAAATTGATTATTTTTTTACATTTTGGCTTTGCAAGTTCAGCGAGTCCAACAAAAGGCTGAACATGGTTGCACGTCTGACACTTGTATCCCACTTTGCTTATTTTATTTTTTTCTTTTTTCTTTCATGCTTTAACTTGTCTGTTTGTGTTGTTAGTTATATTATTTTAAGGGAAAAAAAAAAAAAAAATCCTCCAAATTACCAATCATTTACGATTTAGCTCCCTAAAGTTTCAAAAATGATAAAATAACCCCCCAAACTACCAAAAAGTTGCATTTTGACCTCTCCATTAATATTATCGTCGAAGTGGATGGAAAAATCAAAACTACGTCATTTTGGTAATAGTAAGTTACTGAAATGCCCTCTTGAAAAAAAATATTAAAATAAAAATCAAAACAGCGTCGTTTTGGCTTAAATTAGGGTTTTTCACACTTACCAGTGACATTTTGGTAGGTGTTAGGAACTAAAAAAAAAGAAAATCCCTACACCCCATGAAAAGCCTCCATATCCGAAGAGAGTAATTTGTGTTTGGAAGCCAAGAAAATCGCCTTAGCCCAAGCCAAGGAGTTCCTTTTGGAGTGCTAGGTTTTTTGAAGGATAATTGACTAATTCTTTTACAGGAATCCACTTGAAATTTCTTTTACAGGGTGGAGAATACAGTCACCCCGCAGGCTGATAACCCAATTGTGTGTGTCAACCTGAAATTTCTTTCTGTTCTTTCTTGTTTGATGGTGAAAAGAAGCAATCAGGCTGAACTAGCGAAGGAATATTTGGACCCAGAAA
The DNA here is from genome assembly GCA_006937295.1 of Carpinus fangiana. Lineage (NCBI taxonomy): Eukaryota > Viridiplantae > Streptophyta > Magnoliopsida > Fagales > Betulaceae > Carpinus > Carpinus fangiana. The sequence goes on along the minus strand of VIBQ01000124.1, from coordinate 40,024 downwards.
ACGACAACTCTCCCCGGCAATGCGCTGAGGCTTGACCCCTTGTGCTGATTTCTAAAACCATAGAAAACAGGAAAACCGAAGAGGAACAAGGATGTATTATAAGAAGGAATTACTTGCCCTTCTTGGAAGTCTCAACTTCGATTATCCATTATCCATGTTTGACCTCTCAGCGCTTCACCGAGGAGAGTTGTCATTTTCTGGGTCCAATATATTCCTTCGTTGGTTCAGCCTGGTTGCTTCTTTTCACCGGTGAGACTTCCAATTATCCTTCAAAAAACCCAGCACTCCAAAAGGAACTCCCTGGCTTGGGCTGAGGCGATTTTCTTGGCTTCCAATACAAATTACTCTCTTCGGATTTGGGGGCTTTTTCGTGGGGTCTAGGGATTTTTTTTTTTAAAAAAAAAAATTCCTAACACTAACCAAAATGGCGCCGTTTTGGTAAGTGTGGGAAACCCCAATTTAAGCCAAAACAACGTCATTTTGATCCTTATTTTAATATATATATATATTTTTTCAATAGGGCATTTTAGTAACTTACCATTGTTAAAACGATGTAATTTTGATTTTTTCATCCACTTTGATGGTAATACTAACGGAGGGGCCAAAATCGTAAATGGTCGGTAATTTGGGGGGCTTTTTTATATTTTTCCCTAAATTTAATGTAGTTCTATCTACTTTCAGAATTTTAAATCCTCAGACAGTTGTTGGTTTGGCAATGTTGACTTTTTGGGGGGTGGTTGGGTGCAATAGGGGTGTTCAAACAACTATAACAAGTGATTATTTGCAATAACTGCAATCGCCTCCGCCTTAGGTAATTATTGGATTTTTAATAACCACAACCGCCTCCATCTAGGTGATTAGCGGTTATTTTATAACTAATGGTTAGTGGTTGTTCAAACTGCTAATAAGCGTTTATAATCGGTTTTTTAAAAATTGGCTTTTGGGCTATTTTTTTTATATTTTGGGCCTTCATTTTTCATATATTTTGGACTTATTTTGCCATATTGGCCGAAAAGCATGTTATTTTTTGGGCTTATTTCACGTACATACTCATAAAGCCCAAATCCATTGTGTGAATGTCTGAATGATGGGTTTCATCTTATTCTCCAACCAAAACAACGCTGTTTTGGATTTTTTTTTATATTTAATTAATATAAATAATTAATATATATATTTTTATATAATTATATATAAATAAAGGCGGTTAGCGGTTATAATCACTTTTTCATACCCCTAAAATCGCTAACCTCAACCACCCTAGGTAGTTAACAGTTTTTAATAACTGTTTTACAAAACGGTTAGCAGTTAACAGTTATTAAAAAACGGTTAGCGGTTGACGTAGAGATTATAATCGCTCTACTTGAACACCCCTAAGGTGCAATGTAGAAAAATGTCAAATGTTTTGACGCAATGGGATCGTAATTTAATGAACGCCACAAGCATTTGGATACCGAGTCAGATTCGCCATTGAAGTGCCTTTCTTCCTTCCTTTCAATTCGGTCATCCATCACAAATTTATTGTTTTTAACTATTCAAAACATATGACATAGGAAACTTATTCATAAGTGGGACCATGCACTGTACCTCTTTCTCTATTCTTAAGTTGTCCGTTTATCCTGATCCATGAAGACTTCACAACAGCTGCCAAACGCTATAATTGGAATTATGGCAACAGTGAAACACGTGCATGTAGTATCTTTCATACATTATTTGAGTCCAATGATTGCGTTAATCTTACTGTTCGAAATATTCTAATTCAGATTTAATTATATTCTAATTTTATTGTTAGAATATATGTTAAAATATATGAAAAATATTATATTTCGACCTCATCTTCTTACTCTTTAAAACTTCTCTGATTAATATATGTTAAAAATAGATTTAATTATATTCTAATTTTTTTTAAAGGTGTGACTGATGTTCTCTTCGATTGTTAGCTAATAAAATTTTGTACAATATGAATTTATCCTCTTTTTTTTTTTGGCAAAAATATAAAAAAGCCCTCTAAATTACCGGGCGTTTACGATTTAGCTCATTGAAGTTCTAAAAGTGATAAAGTAGCCCCTAAAATTACCAAAAAGTTGCATTTTAACCACTCCGTTAGTCAACACCGTTAAATTAGATGGAAAATGCAAAACAACATCATTTTTTGAGGTTAAGTTACTAAAATGTCCTTTTGAAAAAAAAAAATCAATTTAAAAAATGCCCCCCCCCCA
>VIBQ01000124.1:26931-37799 GCA_006937295.1 Carpinus fangiana | reverse complement strand
AAAAAAAGGAAAAATATAAATAAAACCCCATAAACTACCAGCCGTTTACAATATAGCCTCCCAATGTTTGAAAAGTAATAAAATAGCTCCCCATACTACCAAAATGTAACAAAAATGCTACTTATTTTTTTTTATATTCCTATAATACCCTTATTCTTTTAACAAATAAAATAATAAAATAATTGTAAAAAAAGCCCAACAAAAATAAAATCAATGGGCAAATATTTATTTATTCTAAAAAAGATTTTTTTTGGTATTTATTAGCCCATTGGTTTTTTTTTGTATTTTTTAAAAATTGTTAAGTTTTTTTTTTTTTTAACAATTATTTTACAGGATCGTGAGTTAGCGATGTTGCGGGTTGGGGCTCCGGCTGTGGAGTGTGGATCGATGAAGCTGGTGGCGCTATGGATTTGGGCTCCGACCGTGGAGTGCGGATTTGCGAAACCGTGGGTCTGGTGGCGATACCACCCTAAAGCCGAAAAAATTACTCTCTAGTTGGAGAAGGAGACCAAAGCATAGGTTTTGCCAACTCACACCAAACCTCTTCATCTTCACCAAATTCAGGGTTTTTTTTTTTTGGGTCCACTGTTGCGACTTGGAAAATAAGAAGAAGAAAAGAAGGGGGCAGCAGGCGTCGAGAATAAAGAAAGAAAAAAATTGAGAGAAAAGTGAAGTGATATGGGTATCGGTAGAAGAAAAAAAAAATGAAGAAGTGTTGTAAGTTACTGTTATTTCCGGCGATGAAGAAGAAAGGCTTTGGAGTTTCCGGCTATAAAGAAGAAACGCTATGGAGTTTCCGGCGAAGAAGAAAGGGGGCTACAAAATAATCTTGTGTTTTCAATCTCGCCGGCCACTCCTAAATGGTTGTTGTTTTTTTTTTTTGGAAAAAAAATATAAAATGACCCCTCAAACTACTAGCCATTTGTAAAATGGCCCCCCAAAGTTTCAATTGGTATAAAGTACCCCCCAAAGTTTCAAAAGGGCATTTTAGTAACTTAATCTCAAAAAATGATGTTGTTTTGTATTTTTCATCCAATTTGACGGTGTTGTCTAATGGAGTGGCCAAAATACAATTTTTTGGTAGTTTTGGAGGCTACGTTATCACTTTTGGAACTTCATGAAGCTAAATCGTAAACAGCTGGTAGTTTAGGGGGCTTTTTTATATTTTTCCCTTATTTTAATTATATTTTATTAATTATTTACTATTTAGGCTATACACGTAAAGTCTTGACAAAATCAAGTGAAATTTTATGTTAATGAAACGGTGCGTACAATTTAGTGAAACTATTCATCTTCTTCGACCTTTCATTTCTCTAAAACCCTTTCATTTCCCTGAAATCCTTTGATTTCATGACTGGTCCTGAGGCATAATCATGACTATTTTCTTTTAAAAGTTGTCAAGATGGGGGCATACTAGTTGTTGATAGGGGGCATAAGAAAAAATTGTATCTAGGTAGGGAGAAGTTTTAGGTGTTGAAGGGGGCATATGCCCCCCTTTGACCCCCCTTGACTCCGTCACTGTCGCCAACCATAAGTAAGATCCTAGATAACATCCCTAAAATAAACATTTGTTGTAGCCTTCGGACATCCCATATAAATATATATAGTAACCAACCATGGGGAGGGCATGCCAATCCAATCAAATCAATTTCAAGTTTTGTTTATCAATTTCAATTTTAGTTGTACCACCAATTTCCTCTTTGATTTTATATATTTTCCTATTGGTTTTTAATCCTGCGTAACAAATAAAATTTATATGATGGATATCAACTTAGTCAATGAAATTTATATTTTGTTGGGTACATTAATGCGCACACACACACACATATATATATATATATGTTTTCTTTGTGGTTTAAAGTATGACAAAGAGATATAGTATTCATTGGACTTTTTTGTTGAAAGGTATAACCATTCCGAACGTTCCACCACTAAAATTCAGATAGACATCCTTAGACCAAGTGAACACCAAAGTTATCATGCAGGCATTAACAGATCAAGTATGTCATCGCCTCAACTCCCTCTCTTAAAATTTATATGCGCCTTTGTCTACATGTACATGACGCATGAGCACACCTTATAATAGCCGATTATATATCACATTCAATCAGTCAAACTTTTCAACTTATTTATGGGACTGGATTTCATTTTCACTTTGCACTACTCACTACAAAAAAAATCAAGTTTAATGACATTTGATTAGTGACATTTTTTATAAAATGTCACTAAACCTCCACCCTAATATGTTGATTTCTAGCTAACAACCAAGTAATTGATCAAATGCCATTAAAAAGTGCCACTATTCCAATGCCATTAAACTTGATTTTTTTTGTAGTGACTGCTACAACTATTTCATCAAATAAATTCGAAACTCCTTCAGACCTACTCAATTAATTTCATATCTTTGAAATAAATATTATTAGATTAGACTTTCGTATATCCTTCTTCAATTGGTTTTTTGTTTTATTCTCATCTCATCAATGTATTATTCTTCTTTTGATCTAGTTGAGTTAATGACGCAATGATTATTGACTTAGGAATCAATAAAATATAGTTTCTCCATCACCAAGCCGGGGAACTTCTACATCTAATGTGTAGTCAAGTAAAGCAAATGAATGGGGATTCTGTTAGTGGAGCCATCTTTCAAGCCATCAAGGGAGGGATTATTGAGTTTGTTGATGAGAACCTTTGCGAATGGATGTGAGCGACCATGTTCATTTATGTTAAAAAGCAATATGTTTTAGTGTAGATTTGGGTAATTCCAATTTTTTTAGACTAGAAATTAAAGTAGTTCTTGTTTGATGTTTTTTATGTGATTGAGCTAATTAGCGGAGTATTTTGTAAATGGACGTAAATTAATGAGGTCTGAGTGACGATATATCTATATAAGCAATATGTTTTAGTGTAGATTTGGGTTATTCTATTTCTAGTTTTAACCTAGAAATTAAAATAGTATTCTTTGAATGTATTCATTCAACAACTTCAACTAGTTCTTGAATGATTTATTTTATTTTCCAAGTTTTTATTTTTTTAGGTTTGCAGAAAATAATAATAATGAGTTTCTTTGTCATAGTAAAATAACTGAATATTTCTTTGTGAAGGAGATGGATAGTTAAGATTGGATAAGGCAAAAGACATGGTCGATGTGTTTCGGAATCTAATCGGGATAAGATGTAGAAAGGAGCCGGAGAAAATGGACAGTAAATGAAAACGACAAAGTAGAATTTTGAGTCCCTGGAGAATTTTCATAGAAGGAAAATAGTAGAAAATTATAGTTAAAGACAATAAAGGAAAACTCTTCTTGGAGGATTATAAAAGGAAGACAGGGGCCGAAGGAGTTTCAAACCGCCCATAATCCATTCATTTTGAGGTGTAGCTTTACTTCTTTAAGTTCTTCTACGGCACTCTGGGACTTTCAAGCGACAGTGTCGGAAGACAACCCTGTCTCTATCTGTAAGTAAATTTTATTTTATTTTTAGTCAAATTTTATGTTTGCGTAAATATCTGTTTCTGAAGTTTAATTTTTAAGAAATGCTTGAGATCAACATATTCTTTATATATAAGAAAATATGGGCTAAATATAGAGAATTTGTTTTACAAAATTCTAACACAATCCCCGATTAAAGACAAAAAGATAAAAGAGGAGAGAAAAAAAAAAATTATATTAAAATAATGTATTGGAAACTACCTTTGGTTTCCTATACATTGAGAAATACTGAAACAACCCTATAAAGTTGATTAAATGTAGGGAATCTGATGTACGTAAGTAGGTTTTTGAGGTTTTTTTTTTTTTTTTTTTGAAATTTTTCTTAAATATAAGGAAGGGAATGATATATAGGGTATTGCAATGTATCCTTTTTAGACTAAAATAATATGATGTGAATAAGTTTAATAGTTTTGAGATATATTGCTTAAGTAAAGATATAAAGAGAACTTGAGTCCTCATAGGATCGGATGACTAGAGTTAGAGTGTACCTTATTACAATACTTTGAGAGTTTTTCTTTATTTTCTCTAGGGTGACTATAGTTTTCTTTTCCCTCCCTTTCTGAATTACTTTTCATCTTCAGAATTTTTTTTTTTTTTTTTTAGCTTACTAGGCATTAAAATTTCTGAAATTTTTCCACAAAACTTTTTTAATCTCCGACCCACTTTCAGTAAAGTATATTTTCTTTATTTCTAAATAGTTTTATAATTTTTAATATGTTTGATAGAAAATATAAATTTGGATATGAAAGATTAATTAAGAAAAAGGGAAAAAAAATTTAATTCAATGACGTACAAAAAGGAACTTTTGATAAATTTGTAGCTAAAAACAAACAAAATATTAATTAGAAAAAAACAAAAAACTAAATATTACGTCAAATCAACAATCAATCTTTGAAATAGAATTAGATGACAATATTGAAATAATAAAATAAAATGATATTGTTAATTAGATTTATAAAATCCTTGTTACCATCGATAAAATGGATCATCAATCAAATTAATATTAACAGCCTTAACTAACAGAATGAGAGTTTTGATAACAAAATGATAGTTCATGGGGGGTGTAATGTAAAGTTGATAGTTCATAGGGGAGGAAAGGGTAATTACCCCCCAAAAAATTTTGTAGGTTTGAAAAAAAAAAAAAAAAACTCGTTTGGTAAAAAAATTTGAAAGTGCTTATAAAGGTCAAAAACTTAAAAAATGCCCAAACACTCATTTGACAAAAACTTTAAAATGAAACTATTTTCAAAAAACGTATTTTTTACTTAAAATCTCTATTTTGGACTCAAAAGACTAGACTGACTTATACTCAGACCTGGAAGATAAATAACAAATTGACTCCTCATTGCAATAAAACTATAATAAAACTGGTAGACCGTTCTCCTTGTCCCAATAGAACAAGTAGACAAGTCCCTTGCTTCTCAACCCTCAGTTGCCACGTGAGACTCAACTGACTCCTTATCTCTAACCCTCGATGAGCATGTATTTGGTATTTGGTAAAGGAGTCCTCTTGGACCTGCGTGGCATTGGTTCTCCATAGTTATTTCAAACTAGATGCTGAATTTTCGTTTTTCTCTCATACCCAACCAAACATACGGTGTAATCGTGTATTTTGGTTGTTGGGTTTTCCCAATCAATATTTATGAGTAATGTATTGTATTTTGATCTAATAGTAATTTTTAAAGATAGATTAATTTGAGGAAAAGAAAGGATAAGAATCTTGCATACATCATTACTCAATATTTATTAAAAAGTACCAAATGCTTAAACATCGGTTAATAGAGTGTCCAAGGGGATTAGGGAAGTCCATCGACTTCCTTTTGTTTGTTTGTTTTTTTGTTATGAATAAGGAATCCCTATTATTACTGCAGGTAGCCCATCCTCTTATTGTCTTTCATTAAGGTGCTTCTAAAACCATTTATACTGATTTAACATGGAAATAAAGGATGGCTTGAGTGCGGCTGTTCTTGAAGTTCTTGACAAAGATAATTACGTGGCTTGGAGTGTTTGGGTAAAAACCTATTTAATAGCTCAAGATCTTTGGGAAACAATTGAAGCAACCGCCGAACCTCCAAAGCAAGAGGATGATGAAGCTACTTTCAAGGCTTGGAGTAACAAGAATTCCACAGCTTTACATGTGCTCCAGGTTTCGTGTGGGCCGGACATATTGCCTATGATTAGGAAGATTAGTTCGGCTAAAATTGCATGGAATACTTTGGCAGGTCTCTCTCTCTCTCTCTCTCTCTCTCTCTCTAAAAAATGCACATCCATTCTCAAACAATGCTTGCTTTTGAGTGCAGTTATTCTTCAAGTTCTTAAGAAAGATAATTATGTGGATTGGAGTGTTCGGGTAAAAAACTATTTGACGGCCCATCATCTTTGGGAAATAATTGAAGAAACAACCCAACCTCCAATGCAAGAAGATGATGAAGCTGCTTTAAAGGCTTGGATTAAGAAGAATTCCATGGCCTTACATGTAATCCAAATTTCTTGTGGACCGGACTCATTTTCTGAGATTATTGGGATTAGTTCAGCAAAAGTCGCTTGGGATAGTTTGGCAAAAAAGTTTCTTCATGTTGATCTTGAAAAACATAATTATATGGATTGGAGTGTTCGAGTAAAAACCTATTTGGTGGCCCATCATCTTTGGGAAATAATTGAAGCAACCACCCAACCTCCAAGGCAAGAAGATGATGAAGTTGATTTTAAGGCTTGGAGTAAGAAGAATTTCATGGCCTTACATGTAATCCAAATTTCATGTGGACCGGACACATTTTCTGAGATTATTGGGATTAGTTCCGCAAAAGTTGCTTGGGATAGCTTGGTAAAAAAGTTTCTTCATGTTGATCTTGAGAAACATAATTATGTGGATTGGAGTGTTCAGGTAAAAACCTATTTGGTGGCCCATCATCTTTGGGAAATAATTAAACCACCCACCCCACCTCCAAAGAAAGAACATGATGAAGCTGCTTTTAAGGCTTGGAGTAAGAAGAATTCCATGGCCTTGCATGTAATCCAAATTACATGTGGACCTGACTTATTTTTTGATATTATTGGAATTAGTTCAGCAGCAGACGCTTGGGTTAGGTTGGGAAAAAAGTTCAAATCAGGTCTCTCTCTCTCTCTCATTGGTGCATATGCTTAAACATTCTTAAGGTATAATAAGATTAAGGGAAAAATCAAAATTATTTTTTATTTTTGGAAAATCAGTAGTTCAATGGATTCTAATTGGTTTTATTGCAAGGTATACAGTAAACTATCTAACCAAAAATAGGCAGTAATTCAACCATCAAATTAGTTTGATATGATAACTACGTTAAAAATCTAGTAGTTTGTTGATGGTGCACGATATATATATGCATGCACAAACACACACAAAGAGGAAGATTTTTTCCTTCCAAGTTTCAGATGTTATAAAGAAGTTTTAGGCATGTATATATCTCACTTGTCTTGACTTGGCATGCTTCTTATTGGTGCTAATTGTAATGGCCTTTACATGATGAGTTAATATTGAAATTTAAAATGGAAAGAAAAGAACATCTGATAGTCATAGTTGCCATATTGATGTCAGAATGCCTTCGTTTCACTATCATTCCTTGAAAACGAAAAAAAAAAAAAAAAAGGCATCAACGTTGACTATATTCAGTATGAGGCCTTAAAAAAGGCTATGAAAAGTGGTGATTGGAACACTGCAAAGGAGTTATGACGTTAATATATACTTATTCTAATAATCAATACATATATTTATATTTACATAACACATTTTGATTAACATATATTTATAATAATATAAAGGAGCCTAGTTCAACTTATACAAGCTTTGTATGCGAGCCTAATCTGAGTAGAGCTAATTAAGCTTTAACATGTTTAGCTAGTTTAATAAATGAGCATGAAAATCTATTCAATCCCGACCAGTGTTTAGTAAATAAACTGATCTTGAGCTGAGCTTATTCAAGTGAAATCAAAACTTGTTAGTGAACAATACTATTCATTTACATCATAGTTTAATAAATAAACCATTGCATGTACATTACCTACATTAGAAGATGCATATCACGTGCATCTGCATAGACTAATTGCTAGTCATAAATGCTAAGGAAAAAAAGTTTGTATGGAACATCTAACAAAAATTGTATTCTGAAAACAAAAATAGCCCTAACTTTAAAACATCTAACAAAAATCATTAGTACAATAGCCAAAACTAACTTGTTTCTTTTACCAGTAAAAGTGTATAACGTATAGCGTGGTACCAAAACCTTATAACAAAAAAACAAAAAATACCTTATTCGTCCCATGATCAACAGCATACTTAACTCTTTAAAGTTTCTTTTGTTGATTATAGTTGAATTAGGGTGTAGGGCTTGCAATTATATAATTGCAAACTCTACACTATTTGTGAGTATATATACTCACACATAGTGCAAAATTTCCCCTTAGCCTCTTTATTAATTTGTTTCCTTGTATGTTTCATTATCATCATTTTTGTTTTTTGATCTTTCGATAGTACTATTATTCTGCATTCAATTTTTGAGTTGGGAGATAGTGTGCTTAATTTGATTTTAGTGAGATATTTCTATTGGTTTAGATCTTTTGGATTAAGTGTTTTAGGTCAAGTCAAGTCAACTAAATTAAGTTTCCTTAGTATGCATGATTTTCATGAATACATTATTGTACTGTAAGAAACTTTGTTTTGTCTTATAGGTTATAGAACATCTTGAAAATGCCTTCTAGTTTTGCTCTTTAGCAATAAAATAAAATCATTAACAAACAACTCAAAATACAAAATATTCACCAAACACTCGACTAATTATGTCTTTATATTAGAGACAAGATTCTTTTCAATTTTCTCATCATATGTTGGATATTTGCTTTTGTTTAGAAAAGCATAGAGGTATAAGATCACTTTTTTATCCAAAGCTTACGTGAAACAACACATACAACCATATTTAATAAATAGCTTATGTCATCGTATAACCTATATATGAATAGACAAAACATTATCTTCTCCATTTCAAGCGAAATCAAAATGGAGAGAAACGATTCCATAGTCTAGACTAAATTTTACAACATCTAACATTGTATATAGTGCCATATTGCCCCGTCATTTAACAATTTTGTAAGAATATTAAACATATTATTATATTTATTCCCTACTGTATTTAGGTTAGGGTTTCTTCTCCATCACTCATAGCCACTCTATAAATACAGATGTCTACAATGTCGATATAATCATACTTTTTTATTATTTTTTTATTTTTTTATTCTTGATATAATATTCATGCTCAATAATAAAGGTGTATCTCTAAGCTTTCTTTATGCTTTTGCTTTTGCTCTCTATTTCTTCAATATATATCTCTACAATATATTTAACAAATTTTAATTACTTATACATCATTAGATGTTGTGAATACCTTCTTATATACAAGCGGAAATCAGCCTTAATCCATGAGTAATTCTATAAGTCCATCTTGTGTCCATCTGAAGTCCATACAATAATGATGTGTCTATTAAAATAACTATTTGATCAAAATTCAATAATGATCAATTACAAATCTAATGGTGATTTTAATAGTCACATCATTCTTAGATGGATTTAAGATGGACACAATATGAACTTGTAGCATTACTCTCCATCCATTGTCGTCGCCAGGGAGGTTTTGAACATCCAGCCCCCCTTCAAGTGTGGGCAAAATCCGCCCACCCCATCTACTTGGATTTGGGCTTTATGTTTATGGGCGTCTCACTCTATTTGTGCTTGGAGCTTTTTTATGTGCTTTTTTATACATGCTTGTCATTTTTAGTTTTAGCACAATTTTGGTACAAGTCCGAATAATGTTTTAGGGCTTTCTATGGGCTATTTTAGGGGCTTTAATCAAGTTCTTTTTAAACAAAGTGAATGTATTGAATTGAATTATAAATCTAATTTATAAAAAGCATTAAGTGGTGTGGTTCAATGGCCTCAAGGAAGTTCTCAAAATGATTAATCATTTGAAAAAAAAAAACAACAACAGATGAAACTCATGAATTGAACTATAAATACATCTGGAAAAAATTACCGCATCAACAATTAGGCCAATCTGAAAATATATGTACTGTTGCTCTCAAAAACCCGGACTCAGTCATTTTACTCGATCTACAGGATGCTTGGTTGCAGCGCCCCTCCGTGATCTGTTGTATGAGCCCTTACGTATGGCTATCAATCGTGGCAACGAAGATGCTGCAATCGATTTCCTTAGCCTCAACAAAGATGCAAAGACAGCAAGAATTTCAAAAGATGGAGGTACTGTTCTTCACGTGGCTGTCTTTGCAGGACGTACGGCAATTGTGGAGAAGTTAGTGGATTTAATGTCGATGGTGGAATTAGAAATAAAAGACGAAAATGGTTGCACAGCTCTACTCTGGGCTGCCGTTCAACAAAATAATATTGGGATGGTAGATTGCATGCTTAGAAAGAACTCTAGCTTACTAAACATCCCAGACCATTCCGATCGTATTCCACTTATAGCGGCTCTAGAGTATGGAAATATAGAAGTGGCTCACTCTCTCTATTCTGCCTCTCTGAGATATGATCAAAGATTAAGCTACATCCATACTTCCACGGTTCTTTCTCTTTTCATAGAAAAAAACAATTTTGGTAAGGACGCTAGATCTAATTATTTTGTCTTCTTTTGACTGATGTTTTGGAATATTGAATTATTTCCGTTTTGTTAATTAATTATGTTTCTACCGTACAACACAATAGATCTTGCTCTGCACTTGCTCCACCGTTATCAAGATTCTGCTTTTCTTCCAAACAAGTATGGTTCCTCCCCTTTGAATGAATTGGCTTCGAACCCTTCTGCATTCCTGAGTGGGAACCAGCTCGTGTTTTGGAAAAGATGGATCTACGCCTGTAAGTTTTATTTCCACTTCTTATTTACTTTATCTCTCTATCTCTTTTTTATATTTTAAGCAAATGAGTAAGTTGCATATATAGTAGAAATATATGTTTTGAGTATAGCTGTACAGTTGTCGCATATCTTTAAGAACTGAGTTTCCTGCATAATATATATATCTTAATTTACATTATATATATATACTATTTATAATGTAATATTACTCCCAGCAAACCAACAAAATGGGCCATGCCAGTGTGTGGCTAAGAACAAATTAAGATGATGACAATAATGGATGTTAACTTAAAATATTAGTATTCATTGGACTTTTTGGCTGAAAGGCATACCCATTCGATTGGCACATTCCTCCAACGAAATTCAGATAGAGATCGACGACCCAAATGACAACCCAAATCAACACCGAAATTATCATCAAGTGCGAAATGGTCTCAGATCAGGTATGTCATCGCCTAAACTCCCTCTCTTCAGGATTTATATGCGACACC
>VIBQ01000124.1:0-22283 GCA_006937295.1 Carpinus fangiana | reverse complement strand
GTGAGGTTTCACAAGATCAGGGAATTGGTTGCTACAGGTGAATTGTTACTTGAGAAGATTCACACTTCTGAGAATGCAGCGGATATGTTGACGAAGCCTATTACCGCAGACAAGTTCAAGCATTGCTTGGACTTGATAAATGTATCCAGGTGCTAGAAAGGAGAGGAGAGGAGGCGGCAGCCCCAAACTTATCAGTTCCAGGTGGAGGCCCAATACTTGATTATCTTCAAAGAGGTGAATACTCGCCAAGGTGGAGATTGTTGAAACAAGTGGCTCATATTCTATTAAAGGCCCATTGGGTGTAATTAGTTTATGTGGGCTTGGGGAACAAATAAGTTGTGGGGGGTATTTTGGGATTTTCCAAAATACTTATAATTAGGGTTTGCCTATAAATATGTTATGTTGTAACCCTAAATCATTGAATAGAAATATATAGCCGCACTCTCCTATGGACGTAGGCAAATTGCCAAATCACGTTAAATCTGTGTCTTAACTTTCTCTTGATCTCTTTCTCTTTTTGATTCCATATTATTCATCATTGTTGTGCACGGTAATAACACTTATTATATATATATATATAAAAAAATTACATAACTCTCTCTCTTCTCCGTAACCGCTCCCACCTCTGTTTCTTCTTCTACTATTTTCAATATAACTAATTTAGCTAATATCACTAAAATATCTCGAAATATAAATTCATTGGCCTTCATGATCACTGATAAGAAATTGGTATCAGCAAAAGTATATAAAACCGATATAGTGTTTTGAGACATTAGCGCCAAATTTAGGATGACCGAATCCCTTTAAGGTAATATTATTCTTAAAGGATTAACCTTCCATCCATAAGTTTTAGTTTTGAATCCAGAAACAAGTTTTGATGCATTAACACTAAATTTAGGATGCTCGAATCCTTTTAAGATAATATCATTTCTAAAGAGTTAGCGTTTAACCCTTATGTTTTAGTTTTGAATTCAGAAATGAGTTTTAAGGCATTAGAACCCAAATATTAACTTATAAAAATTTAGCTAATATCACTCAAATATCTCAAAATACAACCCAAAAAACTTCTTCTTTCTCATGAAAATTTCATCAAACATATAGAATGCAATAACATAAACATAAACAATGACAAAAAAAAAAAGAAAAAAGGCCGACGTTGGGCTGGACGCTGGGCTGCCAAAATTTGGTAGCTGGATAGCAGAACTCGATGCTCAAAGCAAAAATGCATATTAGGCTTGTTTTTAGGACTTGATTTTGGGTTCTTCGGAGGTAGAAAACATTTATAAGGAGAATGTGTAGAAATCCATAACTTTGATTATTGTTGGGTTTACTTGGGTGTTTTATGTCTTATCTATTGTTGGGGCCAGTGGCAGAGCCAGAAAAATGGTGTTGGGGGCATTTATATATTTTTAATGAATAAAAAAATAAAATTAATTAAAAATATTAAAAAATAATTAAATATATAAAATTGATTATTTTTCTACATTTTGGCTTTGCAAGTTTAGCAAGTCCAACAAAAGCCTGGACATGGTTGCACGCTTGACGCCTGTATCCCACTTTGTTTATTTTATTATTATTATTATTATTTTTCATGCCTTAACGTGTCTGCTTGCTTGTGTTGTTAGTTATATTATTTTAATTATTTACTATTTAGGCTATACACGTGAAGTCTGGACGAAATCACGTGAAATTTTATGTAAATGAAAAGGTGCGTGCAGTTTAGTGAAACTGTTCATCTTCTTCAACCTTTCATTTCTCTAAAACCCTTTCATTTCTCCGAAATTCTTTGATTTCATGGCTGGTCCTGAGACATAATAATGATTATTTTCCTTTAAGAGTTGCCGAGGTGGGGGCATACCACATGTTGATAGGGGGTATAAGAAAAAATTGTACCTAGGTAGGGAGAAGTTTTAGGAGTTGAAGGGGGGCATATGCCCCCCTTCAACCCACCTTGGCTCTGCCATTGGTTGGGGTTTCTTTCTGAATTGCTCGCCCTTTATTTTTATATTTATTGCTTATGTCATAATTTTCATTTTTTCTTATTTGAATAGAAAAGAAAAACGTATTGTATGGTTATTAGGTTCCATACCTTAGTTAATAGATTTCCTGAAAAACATTTTACGGTGTTTGGCATGTAGGAAAAATAACAAATTTTTTATATATAAATTTCCATTCAATCATATTAAACTCTAAATTACGAAAATGTTCCAACCAGGTCTTGAAGATGTCCTAATCGATTCTCACAGGGACCCGACCGAAACCAGACTAAGACTTGCCATAGACTCAACCAGGATCCCACCCACGACATTTTTGTAACTATATATATATATATATATATAAAGAAAATTATGTCTTATCACTCTAGAAATTTTAGATCAAGTAGTGACACGCACCAGGAACATTTTTTTTTCCTTCTTTTGTAGGCAATTATGTTTTACAGTTATTTTCAGTAGTGTTCTTCAGAATTCCTGCACATAAATCACATTTTTTCTTGATGAAAGGTAAAAACATGTATATAACAACAACACAATTGCACAATCCCATCTAAATCCGACAAATTTATGCACAATCAAATACAAATATTCTCAAGGTTGTCTCTCCCATTATTAATTACCCAGATGAAATGAAATAATTCCTAAGACACCAATCATTTGAAATCTAACTCAATATGACGCCTGATATCTCATCAACAAATCAAGGACAATTGTCAAATGGAGTTGTTCCAAAATTCAAACTGATTCAAACCCATAACTAAGAAAAAAAATCGAATATTAAAAAAAAGGCACCTGATTCTTGGGGTGCTCTGTATCAACCTCTGTTTCCAGAGCTCCCATAGCTCGCATTGGAATAAATAATTCATCAACTAAATTATTTAGTCCTTAACAATTTTCCTAAAACGTGCATACACTCAAACAGAGAACTTAAAAGAAGTTAAAGGCATGACAAATACAACAGCTTCTTATGGAATAAATAAGCACAATAATCTCAAATTTTATTGGTACAAAAAGACTCCATGAGCTTTTTCTTGGGACTTTGAATTAAGAAACCATCTTAACATAATAAATTGGTACAAAAAATACATAATTTGAAACTAAAAACTAGTAGTAGCATCAACCGAAAAACTAGCAGCTTCATCAACCAAAAAACTGGTAGCATCTAATTTGTAAAATCCAGTAGTGTCATCAAACTGAACAGTACAAAGCCACCAACATCCAACTTCCAATATCCAGCAGCACCTAAGAAAATCAAGAACACATAACCACCAAGCTCCTAGACCTTCAAGCATGTTCCTTCATTCATGAGATCCCTGCAAGAATTTAAAACATTTGACTCTTTAAAATACATAATTCAATAAGAACAAAACATGCTGAGTAATTACATTAAGAATAAAATATGTTGAGTAATGACACTTAAACATGCCACTTGGCGCACTAATTTTTGTGTATACCTAAATAATTACACTATCTTGAGTGAGAATTATATGACCATGCTGATCATCAGTTACTGAAGAAGGCAATGATATTAGCAAAATATCATTTAAGGAGAAGTTTCAAATTTTAAAGCATGATAAAAAAGGAACCAAAAGCTTATTGTAAGCTTAACCGAATTATTTCTATTTTGAACGGTGAATTGCCAGTCAGGGACATATGTCCCATAAAATACAGCCCAGCAGACAATAAGAATGGTCCACTAAAACAGCCATAACATATCCAAGTAGCCCTTGAACAGCCATCATTGAAGGAGCTCTTATGCGTCTTCATCCTCATACTCATCCTCATTTGGATTGTTGCCTCCCATGTATTGACATTTACAGTTATATAATTATGATGGAATGAAAAATAAAGGAAACTTTGAGTTGGCTTTCCAAAAATGTTCAGAATAGTACAATTTTGTATACATTGTTACGCATCTAGCACGAAAATTTTTAGTATAGAATTGAATGACTTAGAGATATTACATTAGAAGTGGTTTATTCCTATTAGTCTTTTATTTCCATTAGAATTGAGATTTGAATGTTAAGAGTTAATATGTTATCATATTAAAAGTGGTTTATTCCAATTAGTCATTTATTTTCACTATGCATTGTATGTGTCTATTTAAAGACATCAAAAAGTTAACAAAATAACCAATCAGCTACATTTGTTATTTGGAGGCTTAGGATTTCTTAAACTACCCTAAGTAAGGAGGCTTAGAATTCTTTCAATTATCCTACCAAAATTCTATTCCACGTCACGTAACACACCTCTACGAGTACAATATAGCACCAAATTAAATTTCTGGCCAGTAGAAAGCAGTAATTGGACAAGGCTTGGTTTGGATGTTGGTGGTTCGAGCTTGTTGGTATGCAATCTTAATCCAATATTCTCTTTGTGTGAAAGTGGCACATCCGTAATAATTTCATTGTATTTCTAAATTCTCTAATGTGGATAAGGTCAAGACTTCTAAGACTCAAATGAACTGCAACTTCATCTTTCATGACATACAAAGAAAGAAAAATTCGAGTCAACTGGAAACCACTCCTAGAAGAGCAGGATTCCACCTACTAGCAAAAAGCATTTGATAAGAGTTAGGCAACAAAATGTATTGGTGACAACACCCGCTTAAGGACCGAAATTAAACTGTTAATTAACACAAACAAATTAACCATAAAATAAATAAAAACAAAAGAGGATTAACAATACATTATAGTAGTTGAAAAGACAAGGAGAGAAATATTACCTTAATGACTTGTGGCAAATATGTTTGCACCTTACAGATCGACTATAAGGTTAGAATATCAAATTTGTCATGAATGTTGAAGAACAAGAAATCTTTCACACAGATTTTAGAAAAAAATCTTGTAATGTTTTATCTCCTTGATTAGTAGTCAACAAGTCAATCAAAATGGTTGCAGTGGTCACATTTGCCGAGAAACCCTTGTCAACCATGACTTGGATATATTTCACTACCAATGAAGTCTCATTATGATGCAAGAAGCCTTGGATGATTGTGTTATAAGTGACATGGTTAGGTGAGCAGCCGTTCTCCACCATTTTTTCAAATAGCTCCCTCGCTTCATTTAATAGTCCCTCTTTGCAAAACACTTTGATCATTATAGTATAAGTCCAAACATTTGGTTGCAAACCTTTGGTAGGAAGACTATTAAAGAGTTCTGTTGCAGTCGTAAGTTTCCCAGCATTACACATACCGTCAATCAAGATGTTGTAAATCACAATATTAAGCTCTAACTTTCTGTCTTCCATCACTTGAAACAATGCCATTGCCTCTGAAAAGTATAGGTTCTTATACAGGCCATCTAACAAAATAGCATAAGTTTGGACATTGGGATGTTGGCCACAGCCTTGCATCTCATGGAGTAGCACTAGTGCCTTCTTAGGTCTCCCAACTAGGCAAAACCAGCCAATAAGAGTGTTGTAAGTGACAACATCAGGAATCATGCCATTGTTAGTTATTTCTCGAAAGAGAATCATTGCCTCATCAATTCTTCTATTTTTACAAAATCCATGGATCAATATAGTATAGCTAATAACACAAGGTGAACAACCCTTTCGAATCATCTTATCAAACATTTTGATAGCTTCATCCATTCTATTTTGCAAACAGTAACCGTCAATCAAAGAATTGTAAGTGATTGTATCAGGCTCTATGCCTCTCTGAATCATCATGTTAAAAACTTTTTTAGCCTCTTTCAACTCCCCCTCCTTGCCAAGTGTGTCCACCAATATGTTAAATGTATACAAATCTGGCATGATTTTCTTTTCCACCATCTCATTCCACAGTTTAGTTGCCTCCTTCCACCGGGTGAAATTGCATAGGCTCTGAATTAAAGAATTGTAAGTGATAACATCTGGCTGAATTCCTTTACAAGTCATTTCAGAGAAAAAAGTCAAAGCCTCAGATACGAATCTATCCTTACATAAACTATCAATGATTGTGTTATACATCACTTCATTAAGTTCAAGATTTCTTTCTTCCATATTTCTAAACAACCCAATAGCTTCATTAGTCTTGCCTATTTTACACAAACCATTCATTATCGTTCCGTAGGTAACTGCATCAGGTTGGTAGCCTATCTTCTCCA
Organism: Carpinus fangiana; assembly: GCA_006937295.1. NCBI lineage: Eukaryota > Viridiplantae > Streptophyta > Magnoliopsida > Fagales > Betulaceae > Carpinus > Carpinus fangiana. The sequence continues at coordinate 16,201 of VIBQ01000124.1, read as the reverse complement.
TTTTGTTAACCAACTTAATTGCTTCAACAATTTTACGCCGAATACAAAGTCCCTTGACAAGAGTACTAAGAATTACACAATCCGGTTGAAAACCAAGTTTCAAAATTCTTGCTAAGATAGAGAAGCCGAAATCCACCCGGTTCAAATGGCAGAAGCAATTAATCAAAACACTTAGAATATAATCATCGGGAGCAATTCCTGAGAGTTCCATTTCTTTAATTAGAGTAATAACAGTTGAGTGATGCTTCATTCTTGCGATTGCACCAAGCAAATGATTAAAATCCACAATGGAAGGCAATGGGTGCATGTGAAGCATTCTATCAAACACGCCTAAGGCATCATCAAGATTCCTAAAGCTACGAGATCTGCATCGATCCCTCACCGATTTCAAGAACTGATTGGGGCTTTCCACAATGTCTCTACCACTATTGGTAGTTTTAGCAGAAGTAGAACTAAAACAGCGATAATAACAATAATAATAAAAATTTTGAGCATTGGAAGAAAGCCTTAAATGCGAATAATGATTGAAGAAGAAAGCAAGAGAGTTTATAGACTTAGAAGTCGTACCCATTTCCTGACGAAGTGGAAGAAAAGCAGAAGCCAATCTGATGTAGCGGCTCTGCTCAAGAGAAATAACCAGAAGAAGAAGATGCAGATCTGATGCAAAAACACGTGTCAACTTCCTTGATATCGTGATTTTTGTTTTACACCTCGAAAAGGACAGTCTTGCCCTTCTGGATCTAACGACTGAAATGAAAAAAATAAAAAATAAAAAATCTTCATTTTTTTTATTTGCTGATTTCATGTTGGAATAATATTCTACAACTCTGCATCAACAAGATAATTAAACGAGTATAATGTTTATTGACATCCTGGTTTTTTTTGGGGCTGCAATACTTTGTGGAGGTGTTTCTCAATTTGATCATCTCTAAAGAAAAAAATGCTAATAGAAATTTATACTTCCTTTTCCATCTAAGTGATTTTTTTTTTTTTTGATTTTTTTTTTCGGCATCTAAGTGATTTTGGCAATTATTGATTAAAACATAATAAATGACTTCATTAATGGTCCTTATTATGCCTAATCTACTCAAGTGAAATATAAATCAAGAACCATTTAATGGTATAAACTTTGTTTTGTTCAACATTATGTCACTTTATTTAAAAAACTTTCATGATTACTATGTGACAAAAAAATATAAAATAAAGAAAACATTTCCACATGAAGAGAAAGAAAAAAAACTAATCATATGATGATTTAGGCAAGAGAATTCAACTCATAAGAGCAAGACTAATTATAATAAAGACCCCTCCATAAAAAGAAGCATATTAGTTAGGACAACATTTTTGACTAAATTGGGTTGGACTAATTAATATCCTTTAATTCAATCAATTAAATTTACATATACCCAATATATATATAATTAAAAATAAATTCGAATTCATGACGGTGCCAATAAAAAAGGCTTATTTCTGTCTCAAATAGGTAGTTCAGTCGACTAGGACTAGGCCTAATAAAGCGGATGTTAATAGTTCAAATTTTTCTAACATGTTTAAAAAAAGAAAAAGAGAAAAAGAAAAAAAGAAGACAAGACATTCCTAACTTAACAAAAGCTGAAAGGAAGAAGTTATGTGTGGACTTATGGATGTCAAGAAACCGTCAATGGATTCATCCATGCATGCTGCACAGAATGAGCGCCTCCCGGCCGGCCACTTCGGGTTGTTGTCCAAGTTCTCTTTTTTGAGGAGGTTAAAGCATCTGCTGGTGTTCGGTCCCTTAACAACAACAACAATTCTGGCGATGCTTCACGTTCCACGACAATAGCTGAAAATTGCAGGGCCCTCAAGAAGCAGACGAGTCAAATGAGGATAAAAGGTGATGAACTCCGGAAGAACGGGAAATTGGCTAAGAAGAACAGCAAAAACAGCCGAAGTGGCATGCAGTTGCTGCCATCCCGGTCGAGGCGAATATTTGATAAACTGTGGGCAGTGGGTAAAGGACACGGAGGCAACCGAAGCTCCTAGACAGACATCTGGGAGTTCTCAGAGCCCAACTTCATTGGTTCCTGGAGACACCAAATCCTCAGCTTCAGCTTCAAGACACAGGAGGCATTCCATCTCCTAGACTGGAATTTGGGGATTCATTTAGATCCAAACAAGTGAAGGAGATTTAAGAAAGTGTAAAAAGTGGTAGGTTTTTGTTATAGCTTATTATGGGTTTTAACTTTTTAGCTGCAAAATATTCTGAAAATGGTGTACTGCAGAAAAAAAATTGAAGAAAAGTAATGAGCCTTTTGGGTTCTTCCTAACATGTGTTGGCTCCAAACTGTAAGATTTATCCATCCTATAAAAGTCCATGTAGGTCAATGGAGTACTAGGGCTTTTAATGCTTTATTGATGCTTGATGTTCTCCTGAATGAGATCTTGATTCCTTTAATTAAAGGAGGTGATGATTCAAGATTTTCCTTGAGCTAGCTTAATTTTTCTATAGGCGCAAATTTTGGGTGAAGTACATATATATGCTGAACCTTCAGTTCCCCATTGAAAATAAACCACCATATCTTAGTCAAATAGTGATTGGATAATATTTTCCTTTTAATTCGTTTCCCTTAAGTTCGATATGAAGTAGCACGAAAAGATTTAAAAATAGAAACTGTATGCTTATGTGTAGAATGTGCATAAAATTTGAATGGTATGGGTAAAGACAATGTTCACACAAATGTTGGAAATCAGCTCAACCCCAAGTTTGGAAATCAGCTCAACCCTAAGTTTGATTTTTGAAGGGCAGATATGCTGATTATTTTATGTTTTTCTTTCTTGGGTGCATCCTCAAATATTGTTGGTCTCGTCTTAAGGTAGCTTAAATGACTGGACATTTACGCATTTTAAAGTGAATGTCACTAGTTTGAATTTTCTTTCATCTCTCTAAACACACACACACATATATATTATATTGTTAGTCTTTCTCTTCCTTTTTAAGCGTGTAAAAAATTGATACTCTTGGTTTGTTCAAGATATATATCTTTTAAAAGTTAATAGAAGCTTTTTTAAAAAAAATGTTTCATTTATAAGCTTTTTTTAAAAAAAAATTGTGATTTAACCCTTTTTTTAGAGCAAAAAAGTCAAAGAAAGTTTTTTTTTTGAGTTTTTACCAAAATGACGACATTTTATTGATTTTCATTGCTCATATTAGTAATATCTTTGAATGAGGAAGTCGGAGAGCATGAAACTTTTGTGTAAGAAGAGCTTGTAGATTCTCTCATGTATTATAGATTTGAGTCCTTATTTTCTTAAACTTTTGGAGATGTCTTAATCGAGTCCCACATGGACCCGATAGGAGTCAGATTAGGACTTGCCAAAGACCTGACCAGGACCTCGTTGGGACTGCCCGGATTGCCCGAGACATTTTAGTGTGTATATATATATATATCATTACTCTTTGGTAATGGGGTTGAAGCTAAATCTTGAACCAAAACAAATGACAAGAATTTACTCTTTTACCCCCTTTTCCTCCCACTCGTCATAAAGGATTTTTTTTGGCTTATGCACTTCGTCCTTTTTAATGGGTTTTTCATTTTAAAATACAATTAGCAAGGGAAGAACACAACAAAAACAAAAAATAAAATAAAATTTAATGGGTTTTCCATTCTAATGGAAAGAGTAATTTTTTACATACTTGAATTTACTACCAGGAGCTCCACATCAAGGGGCTATTATTAAGCAAGTGGTGAGTAATTTTCTCGTTTAATCTTCTCCATAAAGAAACATCATTGGAACTTCAGTTAAATCCAACAATAAAAAGTAAACAAAATTTGATAACTATAAACCAAAGTCACTTAGGTACACTTGAGGGTTTGCTTAACTATATCATAACAGTGATACATTTGTTTTATCTTAATTTTAGGTATTTCTCAACTCGAGTATTTTTCGCAGCTGGAAAGATTCCATTATTGTTCTCCAAACCACCAAATCTCTTCTGCCATGGTCTGAGTAGCTGGAGATTGTTGGAAGATGCATGGATTCCAATGCATCTAAAACTTCTGTGGATCCTACGAATATCACTTTGTCCTACCCATATAACTGGAAATAAGCAGAACCTGATAGGATCATTGAGGATGGAGTGAAGTTTCCGGAGAAAAATGGATTCTGTTCCAAAGGATTGGTGGGTTGAAGACATATGTGAGCTGGAGATCTATCACTATCAAATCAAAAGGAAGAATGGATGGTACTAAAAACTTATGCAATTAGATGGTTGCCAGATTCTGTCGACGCATTGGTTTCTGATGCTCATGCCCAATCATTCTAAGAACACAAGCATAAGTACTTTTATTAATCCTTCAGTCCTTTTACTTTGTTGAGCTTCTATCAAGTTTGCTTTGAACTTGGGCACTTGATACACTGATATATCAAAAACGACAGGCAAATCTAGAACAATTGTCAAATGGGGTTGTTTCAAAATTAAAATTGATTCAAATAAACACAGAACTAAGAACAAAATCCAGCATCCAACTTGTAAAATCCAGCAGTGTCATCAAACTGAACATTACCACAAGTGAAAGTATACCGGCAAGTCAAACATACCACCCCATATTCCATAATTTAACCACTAAAAATAAAATAATTACCTAGAAATAAAACAAAAGCAACAACCTAATTTTATATCACGAAAAGACCGCAAGTATGTTTCAACAACAAACAAAAGGGACAACATATATATGTATGTTTCAGACAATAAGCATTCAACCATTAAGAACCCCAAACTCCAAATGAGCAATATTCTTCAATAGCTATGCATCAACAAAATGTCTACATAAATTTTTTGGTTGACGAAGTAGCATCAACCAAAAAACTAGCACTTTCATCAACCAAAAAACTGGCAGCATCTAACTTGTAAAATCCAACTGAACAGCACATACCCACCAACATCCAACTTCCAATATCCAGTAGCATCAAACAAAATCAACAACACATAACCACGAAGCTCCTAGCTAGACCGTGAAGAGTGCTCCTTCAATCATGAGATCCCTGCAAGAATTTAAAACATTTGACTCTTAAAAATATATAAATCAATAAGAACAAAACATGCTGAGAAATTACATTAAGAATAAAACACAGTGAGTAATTACACATAAAACATGACACTTGTTGCACTAATTTTTGTGTATACCTGAATAATTACACTATCTCGAGTGAGAATTATATGACCATGCTGATCATCATTTACCGAAGGCAATGATATTTAAAAATATCATTTAAGGAGAAGTTTCAGATTTTAAAGAATGATAATAAAAAAAGGAACCAGAAGCTTACTGTAACCTACCCGAATTGAGTTATTCATCAATGTTATTAATAAGGCCAAATTAAATTTTTGGCAAGTAGTAAGCAGCAACTGGCCATGTCAAGTCAATTCAATGTTCACACTAAAATTCTAGAATTCTAAGCCTCAAATGAACTGCAACTTCGCCTTTCATGGCATTCAAACAAAGTAAAATTCTGGCCCACTGGACTACCACTTTGCAGGGAAGGAAAAGTGTTAAAAGGACAACTAATTAGATAAGCGATCAACAAACAATGATGAACTGGAAACCACTCCTAGAAGGGCAGAATTCAAAAATTAAACAGTTAATTAACACATAAACAAATCAACTAAAAAACACAGCCAACAAAATAGGAATAATAATACACAATAATAGTCCAGAAGTCATTGAGATAAATATTACCTTAATGATTTGCAGCAAATATGTTTCTACCGTATTTGACATATTAACTCTATAAAGTTTAGAATATCAAATTTGTCACGAACGTTGAAGAACTAGAAATCTTTCAAACAGATTTTAGGAAAAAATCTTGCAATGTTTTATCTGCTTGATTAGTAGTCAACAAGTCGATCAAAATGGTTGCCGTGGTAGCATTTGCCGAGAAACCCTTGTCAGCCATCATTTGGATGTATTTCACTACCCATGAAGTCTCATTATGATGCAAGAAGCCTTGGATGATTGTGTTATAAGTGACATGGTTAGGTGAGCAACCGTTCTCCTCCATTTTTTCAAATAGCTCCCTCGCTTCATTTAATAGTCCCTCTTTGCAAAACGCTTTGATCATTATAGTAGAAGTCCAAACATTAGCTTGAAAGCCTTTGGTAGGAAGAGTGTTAAAGAGTTCTCTTGCAGTCGTAAGTTTCCTAGCGTTACACATACCATCAATCAAGATGCTGTAAATCACAATATCAAGCTCTAACTTTTTGTCTTCCATCGCTTGAAACAATGCCATTGCCTCTGGAAAGTATAGGTTCTTAAACAGGCCATCTAACAAAATAGCATAAGTTTGGACATCGGGATGTTGGCCACAGCCTTGCATCTCATGGAGTAGCTCTAGTCCCTTCTTAGGTCTCCCAACTCGGCAAAACCCGCCAATAAGAGTGTTGTAAGTGACAACATTAGGAATCATGTCATTGTTAGTCATTTCTCGAAAAAGAATCATTGCCTCATCAATTTTTCTATTTTTACAAAATCCATGGATCAATATATTATAGCTAACAACAGAGGGCGAACAACCCTTTCGAATCATCTTATCAAACACTTTGATAGCTTCATCCATTCTATTTTGCAAACAATAACCGTCAATCAAAGAATTGTAGGTGATTGTATCAGGCTCTACGCCCCTCTGAATCATCACATTAAAAACTTCTTTAGCCTTTTTCAACTCCCCTTCCTTGCCAAGTGTGTCCACCAATATGTTAAATGTATACAAATTTGGCATGATTTTCCTTTCCACCATCTCATTCCACAGTTTAGTTGCCTCCTTCCATCGGGCGAAATTGCATAGGCCTTGAATTAAAGAATTGTAAGTGATAACATCTGGCTGAATTCCTTTACTTGTCATTTCAGAGAAAAAAGTCAAAGCCTCAGATACGAATCTATCCTTACATAAACTGTCAATGATTGTGTTATACATCACTTCATTAATTTCAAGATTTCTTTCTTCCATATTTCTAAACAACCCAATAGCTTCATTAGTCTTGCCTATTTTACACAAACCATTCATTATCGTTCCGTAGGTAACTGCAGCAGGTTTGTAGCCTATCTTCCCCATTTTGTTAACCAACTTCACAGCATTAGCAATTTTTCCTTGAAAACAAAGCCCCTTGACAAGAGTTGTTAGAACTATACAATCTGGTTGAAAACCAAGTTTCAAAATTCTTGCTAAGATAGAGAAGCCAAAATCCACCCGGTTCAAATGGCAGAAGCAATCAGAACCCCAAGAGTAAAAGCATCGGGACCAATTCCAGAGAGTTCCATTTCTTTAATCAGAGTAATAACAGTTGAGTGATGCTTCATTCTTGCGATTGCACCAAGCAACTGAGTAAAATCCACAATGGAAGGCAAAGGGCGCATGTGAAGCATTCTATCAAACACGCCTAAGGCATCATCAAGATTCCTAAAGCTACGAGATCCGCATCGATCGCTGACAGATTTCAAGAACTGGTCGGGGCTTTCCGCATTATCTCTACCACTACTGGTAGTTTTAGCAGAAGTAGAACTAAAACTACGACAATAATAAAAATGATGAGCATGGAAAGAAAGCCTAAAATGCGAATAGTGATTGAAGAAGAAAGCAAGAGAGTTTGTAGTAGACTTAGAAGTCGTACCCATTTCCGGACGAAGCGGGAGAAGAGCAGAATGCGTTCTGAGGTAGCGGCTCTGCTCAAGAGAAATAACCAGAAGAAAGAAGAAGAAGCAGATCTGATGCAAAAACAATGGAGATCTTTCTAGACATACAAACACACGTGTCACCTTCCTTGATATCGTGAGTTTTGTTTTACACCTCCAAACGGATAGTCTTGCCCTTCGGGATCTAACGATATATCGAAAGAGGCATGATACAAACCCAATTTTTTTACCTAACAAATGTTTAATTTTTGTCTTTCTTTTATAATTTTTTAAAAAAATGAAAAATTAAAAAAATGTCTAAAACAATAATATATATTTTTTATCTATCTTTTTTTGGGTATTTTTTAAAAAACAAAAAATGGTATTTTTCTTCATAATAGTAAATTTTTTTAAAGTCTTGCCCTTTGGGATCTAACGATATATCGAAAGAGGCATGATACAAACCCAATTTTTTTACCTAACAAATGTTTAATTTTTGTCTTTCTTTTATAATTTTTTAAAAAATGAAAAATAAAAAAAAGTCTAAAACAATAATATATATTTTTTATCTATCTTTTTTTGGGTATTTTTTAAAAAATAAAAAATTGTATTTTTCTTCATAATAATGTCATTTTTTTTTTAAAAAAAAAAATACTATTATGAAGAAAAATACCATTTTTTGTTTTTTAAAAAATACCAAAAAAAAGATAGACAAAAAATATATATTTATTATTGCTTTAGATATTTTTTTTATTTTTTATTTTAATTACAAAAGAAGGCAAAAATTGGACATTGTTGACAAAAAAGTTGAGTATTTAACATTTTCCATATTGAAATGAAAAAACATGAAAAACAAAACAAAAACGCTCTCGTTTTGTCCCTTCCTTCAACTTTCTACAAGTTTCTTTTCTTTTTCTATTCCTTTTTTTTTTTCTTGGACAATTATTTCTCAAGTATTCTAATTCTCTCATGTGCATATTCTCTTACATTATGCTAAAAATTACAATTAAATAAAAAATTTAATAATAATTCATTTAAAATTTAATAGTATTTTTAGCTGAACTATTTCATAACAGTGATGCATTCCTATTATGGATTAATGAAACACTTAAAAGGTTTAGCTCGGCTGCCAATAAACATACCACCGTCAAGAACACCAAACTTCAAAATAACAATATTCTACAAATTGACTTTGTAAAATTAGAATATGAAAGTAAAAAAGAAAACAAAAATTGGGTCTAGTACGATGCTTAAAGATTTGTTTGAATTGCCATTGCTTGTCAATTTAAAGCAACCTGTTCATTAATTAGTGTGATCGACTCAATTTTCTTGCAATTCAGTTCATTCAATCCGATGAATTGATGAAGAAGTAATAAATTTTTTTTTTTTTTTTTTGACATGTCCATACAAGGGAAGGGGGAGGAGGGAAGAGGGATACGAACTAGTGACATCTGCTTCATGAAGTGCGATCCATAGCCGATTGAGCTATCTCTTGGAGTTTTTTTTTTCATGTCAGGGATGATTTCGACTCTGCTATAAATTTTGGCAGATTATCATGAAATTTTCCTTATTCTCATTGAAGGATGCAATTACATCTTGAATTTCGTTGATTTCTCATGGTTGTTTATCGAATTTCAAAGCTAAATAATATGAAAGAACATACAAACTACTAAAAAAATTATATATATATATGGTTTTTATATATAAAGGAACTTGTCATTTTTAGAACCTGAATAGTTTCCCATTGAAAATTGCGAGTATGAGATCTTGATTTTTAGCTCAATCGATTAGGGACTATGCCTTATGAAGCAGATATTATTACTTCATTTTCATTCCATAATAAAAAATCCAGAGCATAAAGCTCTTACAGTCACAGAGAAACATAGACAAAGCTATGGAAAATACAACATCGTAGATACACTAAAAATCTAACAATAAAAAAAGCATCTACCTCTTCCGATCCAACCCATGTGCACACTTCATTTAAGGGGCAGATTTGCTATGGGCAAATTAAATCTGAATACATGAGTAGGTCTTATCCCTAAAGAAACAAGCTTTATTGACTTGGCCGTAAGACAGACTCCTCATACCAAAACTATCCCTCATCAGCTCAAAGGCAAGGATAACACAACAAAAAAAGAACAAAACAAAACAAAGAAAACCAGCATCAATGGCGAGATCTAGCAAGAAAACGGGAAGGGACAGCTGTTTCTGTTGCTGAATCTAGATGTTGCTACTGGGTTCCAAAATCAAACCCCTAGCAAAGAAAGGGAAGGATAAACAAAAAAAATTCCTTTCCTACCCCCTTCAAGGTCTCACCAGAGAGGGACTAGATCTTGAACCTAAATCTTTAACCAAAACAAATGGCAAGAATTTACTCTTTCACCCCATTTTCCTCCCTCTCGTCATAAAGAACTTTTTTTTTTTTTTTTTTTTGGCTTATGCACTTCGTCCTTTTTTAATGGGTTTGCCATTTTACAATAAAATAAATAAATAAGTGGTGGAAAATTGTCTCATTTAATCTTCTCCATAATGAAACATCATCATTGTAACTTTAGTCAAACCCAACAATAAAAAGTAAACAAAATTTGATCACTATAAACCAAAGTCACAAACGTACACTTGAGGGTTTACTTAACTATATCATAACAATGATATATTTGTTTTATCTTAATATCTCTATTATGAAATATTTATCACATAAATGAAAAATTAATTTAATTGATGAAACACTTCAAAGTTTAACTTTTTAGTAAAGTCAATTATTTCTATTATATTTAACATTTTCTCAGTTATTTAATACGTATTTTTTTGAACCAATAAGCCAGGCTTTATTGTTGTTGTTGTTGTGTATATATATATAAATCAGTAATCGGCCCGAAATGGCTGGTTACCGATTGGTGGCTGATTATAACCAGCCGAATTTACGCCCTTACTCATGACTTTGTTCTTTCAAGTTTCAAGGTTAATAGATCTTTTGGAGTGGCGATGACACTAATAATAAAAATACATGCACAATCAAATGCAAATATTCTCAACACTATCTCTCCCACTTCTAATTAGCCAGATGAAATGAAATGCTTCCTGAGATACCAATCATTTGAAGTCTAACTCAATATGATGCCTGATCTCCCATCAACACGTAGGACCAAAATATATCAAAAAAACGACAGACAAAACAACGAATCGAGGACAATTGTCAAATGGAGTTGTTCCAAAATTCAAATTGATTCAAATAAACCAAGAACTAAGAACAATCAAATATTTTTTTAAAAAAGTACTTCATTCCTGGGATGCTCTGTATCTCTCTGTTCCAAGCTCTGTTTCTGGAGCTCCTAAAGCTCGCATTGGAATAATAATTCATCAACTCAATTATTCATTCCTTAACAGTTTTTCAAAAAGTGGAGAACTTGCAAAGTGTGCAAGATGAAGAGGTCACTGTTACATGCAAGATTGGTTTTATTTTTTATTATTTTAATATCTTCCTTTGCTTGTGCTCTTCCTGTCCTTGCATTCCGCAAACAACTATGCGTTTTCTTCATGAATCGCTGACGAAATGGTGGATGGAAAAAGGTTGAAATTTTTTACTTTAAACCTATTACGTGTTTTAAGAATATTCTCTAAATTTTAAAAACTCTCAATTTCACTTCTTAAAATTTCAATTTGATACAATGTACTACTTCCGTTAATTTTTAAACATTAAAAGTGATAAAATGACTATTATACCCTTTAACTTTTTTATAAAATTTCAAATAAAAACAAATAAAGTGATTATAAAAAAAAAAAAATCACAAGGTGACCAGTAGTTGGATCACATTGTGGCCTTTTTTTTCTTCATTTAAAAAAAAAATGGAAGGATAATTTGGTCTTTTTAGAGGTTTCTGTTAGGGTTTAACAGCAAAAATTGACGAAAGTGAATAAATTGCAACAATCTCAAACTTTCCATTTGGTCTTTTTAGGGGTTTCTGTTAGGGTTTAACAGTAAAAATAGACGAAAGTGGATAAATTACAACAAATTGAGAGTTTGATATTCTTGAAATGCGTATTAGATCATGAGTGATTTGTGAAGCTTCCCTCAAAAGATTTCTAGTGCTCTTAGGTGCTGCTTTTGAGAAATCCTATACACAGTTGATTAACATCAGTTGATATAAGGATCACCTGCACCTTACTATTTTCACTAACTACAATTGTCCAACGGAAGCTTTACCAAATAATTTAATAGAAGAATCTTTTTTTTTTAATGATAAATTGACAAATAACTGCACAAGAGTAGAGATTTTCGGCAGACACAGGTCATTCCTGTGTCTGCCAAAAATCTGATGTGGCTTATTGTTGAAACAAGTGGCTCGTATTCTATTAAAGGCCCATTGGGTGTAATTAGTTTATGTGGGCTTGGGGAACAAATAAGTTTTGGGGGGTATTTTGGGGTTTTCCAAAATACTTATAATTAGGGTTTGCCTATAAATATGTTATGTTGTAACCCTAAATCATTGAATAGAAATATATAGCCGCACTCTCCTGTGGACGTAGGCAAATTGCCGAACCATGTTAAATCTGTGTCTCAACTTTCTCTTGATCTCTTTCTTTTTTTGATTCCATATTATTCATCATTGTTGTGCACGGTAATAACAATTGGTATCAGAGTCTAATCATACGATGGCTGGGATTGGCACATCTTCTGCAAAGTTCGACGTGATGAAGTTCGATGGATCCGGGAATTTTGGGTTATGGCAGAGACGTGTCAAGGATTTGTTAGCACAAAAAGGGATGGTGAAGGCGCTATATGGGACAAAACCAGAAGGGATGGCTGATATAGATTGGAAGGAACTTGAGGCGAAAGTGGTGGCTATTATTCGGCTTTGTCTGGAAGATGACGTGATGTATCATGTCATGGACGAAGAATCTCCGGCGGCAGTTTGGTTGAAACTAGAAAGTCGGTATATGTCGAAGTCGTTGACAAACAAGCTCTATCTAAAGCAGCGGTTGTACGGCTTAAAGATGGCAGAGGGCTCGGATCTGAGCCAACACATCAATGTATTCAATCAGATAATCGGCGATTTGAAGAGGGTTGATGTGAAGTTCGAAGATGAAGACAAGGCGTTGATCTGTTGAATTCACTCCCAACTTCTTCTACATATGAGAATTTGGTTACAACTCTGACATGGGGGAAAGAGACGTTGGAGTTGGAGGACGTTACAGGAGCCCTGTTGGCTTTTCATCAAAGGAAGAAAAATATTGATGAAAATTCTCAAGGAGAAGGGCTAGTTGTAAAGGGTAACTATGAGCATGGAAGAAGCAATAACAGGGGTGATTCGAAAGGCAAGAATTCTCGGTCAAAGTCCAGGAGGAGGAAGGACATCAATTGCTACAAGTGCGGAAAGAAAGGGCACATGAAGCGGGACTGTCCAGACCGGAAAAAGAACAAGGACGACGAGAATGAAGGTTCCTCAAAATCTGCGAACGTAGTGGAAGACAATTCAGACGATGCTGATGGTGATATGCTTTCTGTTGCATCTACTTCAGAGCAGCCTGTGGATTCTTGGATTCTGGATTCAGCATGTTCATTTCACGTGACGCCCAACAGAGATTGGTTTGACACCTACAGGTCAGTTAATTCTGGTATAGTTACTATGGGTAATGGTGCACATTGCAAAATTACTGGCATAGGTAATATTAGAATTAAAATGTTTGATGGTGTGGTTAGAATGTTATGTGATGTTAGGCATGTATCAGAAGTGGAAAAGAATTTAATTTCATTAGGCACCTTAGACTTAAACGGTTATGGTTATAAGTCTGTAGGTGGAGTAATGAAGGTAACTAAGGGTGCAATGGTAGTGATGAAGGGACAGATAAATTCAAAAAATATCTATAAACTGTTAGGAAGTACAGTTGTAGGTGGAATTGCCTCTGTAGAGTCTGAATTTGATTGTACTGTTTTGTGGCATATGCGGTTGGGTCATATGAGTGAGCGGGGCATGTTAGAGCTTCATAAGAAAAATCTATTGAAGGATATCAAGACGTGCAAACTTGATTTTTGTAAGTTCTGTGTTCTGGGGAAGCATAATCGGGTACAATTCAAGACAGCCACACACAAGATAGAAGGCATTATGGACTATGTTCATTCTGATGTATGGGGACCAGTGAGAACAGCATCACGAGGAGGACATATGTATTTCGTCATCTTTATTGATGACTTTTCCAGAAAGGTTTGGGTGTACTTCATGAGGCACAAATCAGAAACGTTTGCCAAGTTCAAGTTGTGGAAAGCTGAAGTGGAGAACTAGACTGGGAAGAAGGTTAAGTGCCTCAGGATAGATAATGGCACTGAGTACACAAACGACGAGTTCATGAATTTTTGTGAGCAGCATGGTATAAAAAGACATTTCACAGTTCGCAAGACACCACATCAAAATGGTGTGGCGGAAAGGATGAATAGGTCGATTGCAGAGAAAGCACGATGTCTCAGGTTGAATGCTGGACTTGCAAAGATTTTCTGGGCATACTCATGCTACTTGATAAACAGGTCACCGAAGGTAGCACTAGATGGGAAAGTTGCAGAGGAGGTGTGGACAGGTAATGAGGTAGATTACTCTGGTTTGAGAGTATTTGATTGTCCAGTCTATGTGCACATACCTAGTGAAGAACGGTCAAAACTTGATCCAAAGTCTAGACAGTGTGTCTTTCTCGGATATGGGAAAGGGGTTAAAGGTTACAAGTTTTGGGATTCGACGGCAAACAAGGCGGTGATCGGTAGAGACGTGGTATTTGACGAAAATTTCATGTTGAATAGTACTCAGGGTAAAGAGCAGCAGGTGCCAGAAAGCAGTAACAGTGATAAGCAGGTGGTGCAAGTGGAGTTAGAGACTTCTGTGCATGAGAACACTTCTCAGGGTACAGAGACTTCTACTTTAGAAATTGAGCAGCATCACAGTATAGCCACAGACATACCTAGACGCACTATCAGGCCACCAACCAGGTACGGTTTTGAAGATATGATTTCTTATGCTCTTGTTATTAGCAGCAGAGATCCTATTACTTTTCAAGAGGCTGTCAATAGCCAAGAGAAGAGCAAATGAATGGGCGCTATGGCAGAAGAAATGGAGTCTTTACATAAAAACCAGACATGGGATTTGGTGGAGCTCCTAGAGAGGAAGAGGAAGATAGGGTGCAAATGGGTGTTTAAGAAAAATGAAGCAATATCAGAAAAATGGGGAGAAAAGTTCAAGGCTCGCCTAGTAGCAAAGAGTTATTCACAGCAGAAATGGGTTGATTATGAAGAAATATTTTTTCCAGTGGTCAGACATACTTCCATTAGAGCAGTATTGGCGTTGGTAGCACATTATGACATGGCTTTGGAGCAAATGGATGTGAAGACAGCTTTTCTTCATGGTGATTTGGAGGAGCAGATTTACATGGAGCAGCCAGAAGGGTCAATCAACCTGGACAGGAGCACTTAGTATGTAAATTGAAGAAATCACTTTATGGGCTGAAGCAGTCTCCAAGGTAGTGGTATAAGCGATTTGACTCCTATATGATCAAAATTGGCTACATGAGATGTGAGTATGACTGTTGTGTGTATGTGAGGAGCCTTGATAATGACTCATTTATTTTTCTATTACTGTATGTGGATGATATGCTTATTGCAGCAAAGAGTATAGTGGAGGTCAACAAACTGAGGGTTTTGTTGAGTAGAGAATTTGACATGAAGGATTTGGGCGCAGCCAAGAAGATTCTTGGGATGGAGATTCGCAGGGACAGAGATGCCAAGAAATTGTGGCTATCTCAAGCCGGTTATGTGAAGAAGGTGTTGGAGAGGTTTAGCATGGAGAATGCAAAACCGGTAAGTACAGCTTTGGCGAATCACTTTCGCTTGTCTACCTCACAGTATCCAAAGACAGTTGAAGAAACTGAAGACATGTCAAAGGTCCCATATGTCAGTGCAGTGGGGTGTTTGATGTATGCTATGATATGTACCAGGCCAGATTTGGCTCATGCAGTGAGCGTGGTGAGCAAGTACAAGGCAAATCCGGGGAAACAACATTGGAATGCAGTTAAGTGGATTTTCAAATACTTGAAAGGTACTACAGACTACGACATCACTTTTGTCAGACAAAAGAGTGATTTGTCAGTTGTGGGATATGTGGATGCAGATTATGCAGGGGACTTGGATGACAGAAGATCGACCACGGGTTATGTGTTCACTCTTACAGGAGGACCCATATGTTGGAAGTCCATGATTCAGTCCACGGTTGCAATGTCCACGACTGAGGCGGAGTACATGGCGGCAACTGAGGCTGCAAAGGAAGCTTTGTGACTTACCAGGTTAGTCATGGAGCTGGGTATTCAGCAAGGTGGAGTTTCACTATATTGTGATAGTCAAAGTGCCATTTACTTGGCAAAGAACCAGGCGTATCATGCGAGAACCAAGCACATCGATGTGAGGTTTCACAAGATCAGGGAATTGGTTGCTACAGGTGAATTATTACTTGAGAAGATTCATACTTCTGAAAATATAGCGGACATGTTGACGAAGCCTATTACCGCAGACAAGTTCA
>VIBQ01000123.1:45996-103367 GCA_006937295.1 Carpinus fangiana | reverse complement strand
AAAAAAAAAATGAATGATGATAATCATTGATAAGCTTTTCACTGAGTAATTGGACCTCTTGCCTCATTAAGTATTGAGTGTTCATGTTAAAAGGCGAGGAGTTTTGATGTGGTTAACATTGTGGCTAATTTAGTTTCATAGCCTTTTTGACTTGAGTTAGTAAGCCCATAGGGGTGTCTTTACACCTAATGCCCTAAAACCATCTGGTTTGAGAGTCATTGGCTTAACACTAGCTACATGGGTCAATCAGAAAGCTTAAGGGAACTAAACACTGCAGAGCCTAATAATAAAACAAAGAATAAGAAAAGTATGCCATTGTTGTTCATTCTGATAGGACTTCCAGTGAATCTTAAGCTATTGAGACATTACACATTGAAATTATTTGGAAACTTCATAATCTTGTGCTAGTTCATGTTACACTGTTTCGAGCTTGTGATGCTTTAGTCTGCCTGTTGTAAGTAATTAGACTTTAATTTCCAATTCATTGTGAAGATGGAGTTTAACTTTTTAAGCTTGCTGATGAATGAAAATCATGGTTTTGTGTGATGCTTTAATTTTTAGATAACATGAACTGTGCATAATGTTTGTGGGTATCATTCCTGGAAAACCCTCACGAGACTCCACTCGTCCTCTAGGTAATTCCTAGGGGTTTAAAAGGCTTGTTGCATACGCTAAATGCAACCGTACATCCCATGAAAGTTGGATTTATCTTTTTACTCTTCAGTTTATTTTCCATTTTGTATTGCTAAGGGACTAGCAATACGTAAGTTTGGGGGTGTGATAAGCGCTAAATGTTGCACATTCAAGCCCCTTAACTTGCATACGTTAATTCCTTAGCGTTGCTATTTGCTTGATTTTGTTTTGTTTTTGTGTTTCAGGTCAAATACAAGAGTTTCGTTAAAAATTGGACTAAAAGGGACGAGTTGGAGCTATTTTGTGCTAGCGAACGATCGCTGCTGCATCTGTGATTGATCGCAGTGCGATCGATCACTCATCCTTGTGATCGAGCGCACTCGGGGTTCACTTAACGCGGCAGGTGCCTTTGACAGCTTAAAACCGATTTCAAGTCTCCTAATTGAGGAGGGAAACTGACCTACGGGTTTCTTAGGGTTTCTAGGGTTTTTAGAGTTTTATGAGTCCCTATAAATAGGTCATTATACATTGTAAAAATGGTATGTTTCCCGAGAGCAAAAATTGCAGCAAAATTCCTTGGAGTTTATTCATCATCATGAGCGGCTAAACCCCCCTTGTGGGCTATCGATGTAACCCTCTCCAAGCACAATGGTGATTGTATTTGATTTTAGTTAATTCGTTTTATGTATGTTGACTGCATAACTGTGAGGATTGCAACATTTGAATTCTGTTCTTAATATTAATGCAATTGTTATTCAATTACAAAAATCAATATTTGCGAAATCCTCTTCTTGTCTTAGAAATTATTTTGCCTATATTGAACTCAAATCAATCTTATTTTTTGTGATCATAAGATTGATGGTTATGCAATGGGTTTTAATATACATATGATTAATAGGATTAGATAGACCATGCTTAGGGAAGACGGGTCATACTACACCCTAGTTTAGAGTAATTTAGGTAGACGATCTATGCCAACCGAAGATGGGTTATGTAACGACCTAGATTTTAAAACTCTGATTGAAATATTATTAAATAGATTAAAAGGATAATAAATAAATTATAGTAATGATATATGAATTAACGATATTAAATTATTATTTGGTGTTAAGGATATGTATTACATCAATTGTTGACCTCTTTTAAGTATTATTTTAATTCTCAAATTTAGCTTCATAAGTATGTTTATGAGCATAATTAAACCCAATTTAGTGAATATTTTATTTATATTAATGTTTGGTGAAGTCAAAAATCAATTTGAAGCTTTTTAGTTTTTAGTCTAAAAAGCAGTGTCTTAATTTTCATACTGTCTAATAAAGATTAAAACTACTAAGGAAAGGTAGGCTAGTCACTTTTGTTGAAAACTTGCAGTCTTCTAGTAAGAATGATCATGAGAAAATATCATGAGAATTTAATGAAGCAAGTGGCCAAGTGTGAATGCAAAATTAGTCTAATGAATGTGATATTATTTTTAATGATTTATAATTTTTATAATTCAAAAATTTTAAAATAGTTATTATTTTGGTAATGTGCCAACTACCATTTGGTAACGTGTCAAAATGCCACATTACCAAATGGTTACCAAATGGTAACATGTCAAAATAACACGTTACCAAATGGTAACGTGTCAACTTAACACATTACTAAAATATTTTAGTAACATGGCACTAAATGACACGTTACTAAATGGTGATGTGGCAAAATCCAATGAACAGTATACACATTACTAATCCCCTATTTTTTTGTAGTGTTATTTAGCGTCACTTAGTACGTCATTAATTAGTTGACAAATGATCATCAAATGGCCATATCTGTATATACCCATTAATTTTTTGTTTTTTCCTTGCAAGCAAATCCAATGAAATTTGATTGAGTCATAGTCTGACTCAACCTCATTAGGACGTCAATAGAACCCTAGGTGACTAATACTAATAGGATTGATAATTCATATTTCGAGAGTTGAACTTTCTCCTTAATAATTAATATATGCGCATGCCAACCCCTTTAAAAATTTGCAAGAAATATTTTATCTTGTGTTTATTAATTTATTTTGTGTACAAAACAAATAGTGGACCTTAAGCTACGCACGTCATGTCTATAATGTCAATTAAAAGATGCCTGTCTTAATTCGTTGCACACGACATTAATTACTTGAGGCGATCCCCATGTCGTGGGAATTTTTTATTGTCAATTTTTAAATAATTATATAAATGTTAATTTGAACAGTACTCCTCCTGGGAAAGTAGATTTGTTTAAAATTCTGTATGTAATTTGTATAACATTAGTGATAGGAAGAAATGGTGTAGTTGACTTATGGTTATGACCTGTGAACGCGTTGACCTGACTCAATGAAGGTGATATTTGACCTAGCTAACATGGGGGAGGTGAATTGGGTTTTCTATATAGCTGGATACTCTTCTCATTATCATCTCTACCCACAACACAGCCACACTCTTCCATCTCTCTAGCTCTGGTCAAGCAATTTCAAGAAGCTGCAGGTAAGTTTCCTTCTCTTTCTTGCTCCTCCTTTTGAAAATTTTGTAAGATTATATACTTCATACTTTTTTTGTTTTTGTTTTTGCTTTTAATAACACGGAACGTTTTTTAAGCAGAGCATTACGAACCCATTTCTAAAGAGTAAACCTCGAATACTTGCAACCGCACTAAACCACAAATAGTTATACTTACTACTTGAAACTGGCTTTCTGTTTTCCACTTTAATGTAACAGTAGTGTACTTCATGGATATCTTTATTGTTTTGGTGCTTTATTTGTCCTTAATTTCTTTTGTGGAATGGGAGAGAGGGAGAGTTATATACATATCATATATATGATTATTAGTCGGGGATATATATATATATATAGAATTATAACATGTGGCGTAAACCCAATTTTGTTTAAGACTAAACCGATTTTTTATAGCATAAATTTTGAACCGATTTTTTAAAGTGAACCGGTTTTTCAATAGTAAATTGGTCATTAAATTAGCTTAATTATTGAAATTTAATTAACTTAATTAAATTTCAATAATTTTTCTTATATATGATTTCACTAAGTTCAAAAATTTAATGCACGATTAATATTATTAATGTCTAAATCAAATAAGGAAACAAATAATATAAATTAAATTATTATGTATTAATACTTTTAGTTACTTTAATATTTTTAATTCAAATTTGATTTTTAATACAAATCAAATTTTAAATTTTAATTTGCATTTAATGAATTACCTATGATTATGATTTTTTTTTCTACATATACTTTGTGCATGTAATAATAGATAATATATAAAATAAGAATTGTTTTTTTCTAAATAATAAAGGGGTTTGCTAGGGGTTCTCCCTATAATGTTCTCCTGGCGTTCTCCCAGTCTTACATAGAACATGATTTAAGAAAAAAAATAAAATTGTAGTACCTTTTTTTGCCAACTGATTAATTTTTATGAGTTAATAGTTAGGTTCTAATGCATTAAAACTTATTTTTGGATTCAAAACTAAAACCTAAGGGTGGAAGGTTAACCCTTTAGGGATGGTATAACTCAAAATGGATTTGATCATCCTAAATTTGGTGCTAATGCCTCAATTTTGGTGCTAATGCCTTACAAATTTGGTGCTAATACCTCAAATTTGATGCTAATGCCTAAAAAAACCGGTGTGGAGGCCACTACAATTTTATTTTTTCTTAAATCATGTTTTATGTAAGACTGGGAGAACGCCAGGAGAACCTACGGGAAGAACCCCTAGCATTTTCCAATAATAAACCATTGAAAAATAATTTGATTAATAATATATTCTCTTATATCCTCAAAAGGTAGCTCAATCGGCTAAGACCACGTCTAATGAAGTAGAGGTCATTAGTTCGAATCTCCCTCCTCCCTCTTGTGCGAATATGTCAAAAAATAATAATAATAATAATATATTCTCTTGGGGACAGCACCACCCTTAGTTAGTGTTTAATTAAATCAATCCAAATACATGTTGCTTATGGACCACACTTTGTCAAAATTAATTTTCACGCGCCTCTCATTTATATTTTGGCCTTCTTCAAACGAAAGTCTTTGGTTCGATCCTATTACATCTTTTCATGATAATCATGAGGCTTTCTGGGACTCAAAACAAGTCGTTTCAAGGAACTCAAATAATTGATTTTTTTCCCCCTCTTGAAGGATCTAAATGAGATTTTGAAGCCTATTTTCGTTGCTTCGCAGAAAATTTTGGCAACGAAAGTGGAAAATACCAAGGCTGTAAGATTCAACCATGGCTAGAGAAAAATTGGGAGTGCTTGAGACACTAGATACTGCGAAGACCCAATTGTACCATTTCACGGCAATTGTAATTACTGGAATGGGATTCTTCACCGACGCATATGATCTCTTATGCATCTCTCTCGTGACCAAGTTACTTGGTCGCATATACTACACAGTTGATGGCGCATCAAAGCCGGGTACCTTGCCCCCCAATATTCAAGCTGCTGTTAATGGTGTAGCGTTTTGTGGCACTTTGGCTGGGCAGCTCTTCTTTGGCTGGCTTGGTGACAAATTGGGCCGCAAGAAGGTATATGGTGTAACCCTTCTTCTCATGGTAGCTTGCTCTATTGCCTCAGGACTCTCCTTTGGAAACACAGCGAACAGTGTTATCACCACGCTTTGTTTCTTCCGGTTCTGGCTTGGCTTCGGCATTGGCGGAGACTATCCTCTTTCCGCTACAATCATGTCCGAATACGCTAACAAAAGGACTCGCGGCGGGTTTATCGCTGCGGTTTTTGCCATGCAAGGATTTGGATTTTTATTTGGCGGGATTGTTGCTTTAGTCGTTTCAAGCGCGTTCAATAACAAATACCATGCTCCGGCATATAATGTTGATGCAACAGCCTCCTTGCCGCGACAAGCTGATTACATTTGGCGCATAATCCTAATGTTTGGAGCCATCCCGGCCGCCCTTACCTTCTACTGGCGCATGAAAATGCCTGAGACAGCCCGTTACACAGCTTTGGTAGCCAAGAATGCAAAACAGGCAGCAGCAGACATGTCTAAGGTACTACAGGTCGAGATTGAACCAGAACAACACAAGGTAGACATGCTAATTACTCAGGATGCATATGGTTTATTCTCTAAGGAATTTGCGAAACGCCATGGGCTTCACTTGGTTGGAACTGCTACTTGTTGGTTTTTGTTGGACATTACCTTCTATAGTCAAAACCTTTTCCAGAAGGATATCTTCTCATCAATTGGTTGGTTGCCAAAGGCAGAAAAAATGAGCGCAATTGAAGAGCTTTACAAGGTTGCAAGGGCACAAACAATAATAACATTTTGCGGTGTCGTGCCTGGGTATTGGTTTACAGTGGCCTTCATTGATCGGTTGGGACGATTTGCAATACAACTGATGGGTTTCTTCTTCATGGCTGTATTCATGTTTGCGCTTGCTATCCCTTACAATCATTGGAAGCACAACCATGCTGGATTCCTCGTGATGTACTCGCTTACCTTTTTTTTTGCTAACTTTGGACCAAATTCCACAACATTTATTGTGCCGGCCGAAATTTTCCCAGCAAGGGTAAGGTCTACTTGTCATGGAATATCAGCAGCAGCTGGGAAGGCTGGAGCAATTATTGGTGCATTTGGGTTTTTGTATGCTGCTGAAGACAGTAAGCGAGCTAAAAGAGATCCAGGGTACCCACCTGGTTTTGGAGTGAAAAATGCACTCCTTGTGCTCGCTGGGATCAACGTATTGGGTATGTTCTTTACCTTTTTGGTGCCCGAATCCAAGGGTAAATCGCTCGAGGAGTTGACAGGGGAGGATGAGGAAGTAACAGCAGAGACAGTTGCTGTGTAATAACGAGTTAATTTCAATACTTGGCTTTCTAGTTTGCGTGCAATGCAATATACATGCATGATTAAGTTAGTTACTTTGGTCGGTGGAAGTAGAAGGAATATATGTGTTTAATCAAGACAAATTGTAGTGACCTTTCTAAAGGCATGTGTTGATTGGACCTTGAAAATTCAATTGTCGGATTTCATTCCTTTTAGGATTTGTGTGACAGCATGTTCTTGAGTAAAACCACTTCTTGTTAATGTCTGATTTCATTCTCTTTATGATTTTTTGTTCGTCTATGATCTATGCACATTTTTTTTTCTAATTAAATAAGAAAAAGGTTTCCCACTACTGATCCGAAATAAAGAGAGAGCGGACAATCCTGAAACCAAAAAAGGGATAAGCTTAGCTTATTAACAAATGACCCAAAACAAACTAAAGCAATGTAACATAAAAAATAGTGCAAAATACAAATGGTAAGAAATGGGTCAAACAAGTGACTTGATTCTCTTAATGAGCCACACAAAATAGTTATAGAAATAAAATGAGTACAGATTAAGACGAACCTATCTAAGCCTCCACTTGAAAACAATAATAACCATTCGAAGGAAGTTAAAGCCAAAGAAGTATCGTCATAGTCACACACTAACTATAGTTACTATATTTATTACTTAATAACTATAAGTAGCTTTCTTTCTCGTGGACATAATAACTATAAACAGTTAGTGTATTATTCAATACACTAACTGTTTATAGTTATAAAGTAATCATTAGGGAAATTATATCAAAACCCCTTGGTTAAGTACGCCAAAAATTTTTAGTCCCTAAATTTTTTTTTTTTTTTTTGACAATTTACTCTCTGGATCAATCGAAATTACAATAAAATTTCTACCGTCAAAATTTTTTAACAGCCGTTAATCCCAATCAAAAAGCACCATTTCACCTCATTAAAATATTGATTTTTATTAATTTAATTTTAAAAAAAATCTAAAATTGAATAATAAGTTAACAAATTAATTTAATAAATTATAGGGAACAACTATTCGAAATGAAACATCCATGCAACGTGATCATGCTAAGTTAACATAATGCTAATCTAAACAAGATCTAAAGCATAACAAAAGCTAAAACTACGACTATCAACACAAGACACTAATCGAGCAGCATAATGACGTAATTAAAGAGTTAAGTAACCGAGCATTACCTCCTTGAAGTGAAACTTCAAGAGTTCCTTCACCATTAGCACCGAAACACACAAAACCTCAGAAAACACTCACAATGAAGGATTTTCGCAGCCTGGGGGCTTCAAAGAGCGTGAGAAATGAAGAGGGGAAGGGGGTATTTATAACTGAGAGGCTCCACCAACTCTCTGAAAAGTAGCAAACATCCACTGAACCTTATCGTACGTCTAATACTTTACACAGCGGTCCAAAGGTTGTCTCGTACATTCAGGTATTATCCAGTGAGTATACAATAAAATAGCATACATCCGATACTTTTGAGTGTACATTTATGTACTATTTACAGAATACGACGTACTATCTGTCAGCGTATATCTGGTGGTCCCCTGTGTACGACCGCACTAAAGACAAGAGCGTACGTCTGGTGGTCCCACGTACGTCCACTACTACAGACAATGACGTCCATTTGCACCAAAGACAGGAGCGTACATCCACACAAAAGATAGGAGTGTAAGTTTGCTTAACCTAGCGTACGCCTGGTCTAGAAGAGAAAATTCCCAAAATGCCTCTCTAGCTAATCCTAGTGACCCAAAGTCCAATTTAACCATCTAACTAAGTTACTTCAGCTTAGTTAATTATTTGGGTCACTACATTCTCTAACAATTTCACCCTCAAAATTTCGTTGCCCCAAAACGCAAGAAGAACCGATAACGTAACCTTAACGTCTGTAGTTTTACAAGGTTTGTGCTCAGCCCCATCCTTGAAAAAATCTTATCCCATCCATTTCGATAGCACTGACCTCCTTCTTCCAATATAAAGTGATCTAGGTCGGCATCCTCACAAGTTATAGCAAATCCATTTGCAAGTCACCAAGGGTGTTGTAGTTGATATTACTCACACTATATCAATCATCGTTAAACTCAGCCACCCTTAAATACACCAAAATGGAGTCAAGCCCATGGGTATCTTTGACATGATACCATACTTCCTAGTAGGAAGCAACTTTACCTTAATCGATTACTCTTAGAGAATCCAAATGTAACAGTTACCCTAAACCATAACAGATAGGCATACAACCTAAAAAAAATTAACCATACAGATAAGATCCTTGAACCTCAATGTAAAGACATCGCACCTAGTGTTCCCTACACTGTACTAGGCCTTGCCAATCTCAACACCCAAGTCGAGTAATTCCACATACAGTCCGGGTCGATGGGTATCCAAGCCATAACCCTATAGAGGAAAACAAACTTTTTCTTGCACGACTATCCTTTTAACCAAAACAAGGATAAGCGTATTGTCCAAGTATAATCTTGAGTAAAAGAGTCATTTCCAATCAAGTCTAGGGGTAAGGCAACCTTGTATGCCAACCTCCCCTTCCTTCCCAAATCGCATCACTCTCCTCATGGGTGATATCTTGAGGAATACACGATTTCCCACCTCATGTTCTGAAGATTGTCTCTAGTTATCAATATAACTCTTCTTCTGACTCTAGGATGCACTCATTCTTCGTCTAACAGTAAGCACTTTAATCATTTCAGGCCACAACATTGTCTCATTCCTTAGTCCTTCACCCTCCGACACACTCTCATGGGTGAGCAACCCATCATCCTTAAGGCAAAACCCTTATGCCTTAACAACTGCCTGATCTTGGAGCAGTCAGGATCCTCCAACTAAGCGGCCTTAAACCAAGCAAGCAATCTTGATTCAACCACCAAGTTAGACAAGCATGCAGGCGCACCCTCTTCTACCACTTCTACTTCCATCCTAGCGAATTCCATAACCAACTAGGGTTGGAAAATTCCAAGAGCAACAAACTCCATTGTCGCCTTTCTACTCGACACATCAGCTACCACACTAGCCTAATCATAACCCTTAAATCAGCTCTAGCCACCTCCTTTGTCTCCATAGACAACCGTACTCGAGAACTCCTTAGTTTATTTAGGTACAGGTAGATTCTCTATAATCTTTTAGCTCTTAAGTCACCAAGATCATGTAATCCAATACAAGATCTATGGGTAGAAGATTCACTAAGTACCCCTTTACTAGAATCCAAGTCCAAGAATATCATACTTTAAAATACTTCTAATGGACAATTAACAAAATTAGGAATTTTATAATCACACATCAATCACAGTGTTACAAGCATCGTGCATTAACCAAACTCTTAGTTAATGTTACACTTTTAGGTCCAAAACTCCAAATCAAGTGCAAGTACAAAACAAAATACAACTAACTGATGTATGAGCAAACATCCAGTAACCCAACCCCTTAGCTACAAAATAAGGTGAACCCATATGCCTTAACAACTCTAATGGTTACGTTAACCCTTGTCCTGCCATCACTTCCTTCTAGTTGGACCAATACCATTCCTTTTGGCTAAGTTACAGTTCCGAATGAAGTGTTCCACCTTGCCACATCCGTAGCACAAATTCTTGATCTGCATTTCTCAAAATGTAGCCTGCCACACCTATGGCACCAACGACTCTATTTCTTGCTAGAATGCAACTCTCGGGGTGTACTCTTCTTTAAGCTCCACGAGTATTCCTGATAGAACTCTTCCTTGAATCAAGTTTACCTAATGGCCTCCTCGCTTCCTAATTCCATCGCTAGCGAGTTCTTTTTAGCGTACCACCATCGCCTTGCTTCTCCTAAGAACTTGTAGGTTGCATACTTGACTCTTTGCTCCTCAGTGCAGTCCATAACTCATAGCAACTCCTCCAAGTTTGTAAGCCACTTCCTTGCTTTTTCAGAGTTCAGGTTCCCCTTAAACATAGGGAAAGGATGCTCATAGAACTCCTTGAAAGAGCAACCCTTCCTTTCACTTAGAGTCCATTCTCCTCGTACGTTGACAAAAGCCTCCATAAGACGACTTGCCATACTTTCCAATGCTTGGGTGGCATCCAGAACATTCCTCGTCTTTTCATTGCGTTAGGATGGTCTCCTACCATCGGTGCTCCCAGTGACGTCGTGTCTTGATCGTGGTGACATCTTTGCAGTCACAAAGATTATCAGCCCTTACTTCGAAGCACTACACCGAGCCTTGCTCAAGACATCAACCAAATCGCAAACATGTCCATACTAAGCACCTAAACTACTACCATCTTATCCAAAGTCCTAATGTATATCTAAGCTTAAGACCTTATATAACTATCTTTGTGCAGATCAATCCTAATCTCCAAAGTTACATCATCAAAGTGGTCCTAGCCCTGACTTCAATACCATACCAAATTCCTAAAAACCTTAAGTCCAACATCCTCAAAATCATAGGTATCAAAATTATGTATCCCTTGTATACATATAAACCAATCCTATGTTCTGGTGGATCATCTTCTAACACCTAATAGATCAGTTCCCATAGTCCACTGAGCAAAAAGCTCTCATAAATCAAGACCTAATACCTAAAAGATCCATTCCTATGGTCCAAAGAGCAACAACTTTGATACCAACTGTAATGCCCCGAGAATTAATTAACTGGTAATTAATTTCACGGTTCGTCTCCCAGCCTTATTCCACTTCAAACAAGACTCAGATACCTCTACTCCTTGAAAACAAAGGATACTAAGCAGCAAAAAATAATTAAGTTCTATAACATTAAAAACTATAACTAGAGCATCTAGCCAAAGAGCATCAAAGGAACGAAAATCACAATATACATATCATCATTACAAGGGATCTATGATATATCTTAATATACAAGCATGCATCAAGTCCTAATGTCTACAACATAACTCAAAAGTACTAGTACCCACTTAAGCTTGCAATAAGTCCTCAAGCACTTCCCGGATCGAATCCTCCAACATAAGCGGATGCTTCACGGTAACCACTATCTATAACACTGTAGTTGTACATATGGAGAAAAAATAAAAATAATATAAAAGTAAGTCCGACAACTTAGTGAGTAGAAATGCACATAACATACCCGTTATTAAATGGTGAACTTAATTGTTTATAAAGTACATACAACATTATAAGATGACAGTTTGTCATGGATGTGATATATATATGCTTATAATCATGAGTAACAGTAATAGTTCAACAGTATGGTCTATCCAAGATATTACCTATTCTCAGCAGAATTGATGTTGTCCTGAGGGACCTGTAGTACAATGCCGATGCCCTAGCCATTGCACACTACGGTACATAACACTAGCGGCACGACCGAGTCCAACCTCGGGTGGCTCACACCACTAATATTGTCCTACCTATAGTGACCATCCATTGGGAATGGCTGCGTCTTGGTCACAAAACCATTGGATCCAAAGCCCACACACACATATTTGACCATAAAGTTAACCTATATAGTTAGCCCATGGCCATTATACCACACGTACCGGTGTACCATGTCATATGATGCAATTAGTTTTATCAGTCTTTTGCATGTACAGTTTTACTAGTCTCATTATTATCTTATTAATTGACACACATTTTCACAAAAGAGAGTTCTTAGTAGTTCCAAAATGTATTTCATGAGAGTTGCAAAATATGCATGTTTGATATATATATTATATAGATATGCAATGCAGGAAAAGTAACAACAAAGCATTTATATGAGTTTGTACTCACCCAGGTCGTAAAGCTCCTCCATGTAATTTCCTTGAGGCTCTATAACCTTAAATGCTAAGAAAAGACATATCATTAGTTCTATTTTTACTAAAATAACTCTAGAATAAGGAACCATGAGCTATAGGACGGCTAGTGAAAATAAATTTTCCTATCACACTCTGGACCATATGTCCAGGTTCGGGGCCGTACGTCTATTGTGATACTTCGGACCATACGTCTGCTTCGAGGTGTTCAAGGAGAACCTAATTTTTCTCCATTCGTCCTCCTATTCTCCAAATCAACTCCTAAGACTATCAAAGGCTTCCTGAGGTCTTCTAAGTCGAAATGAAACCTCCATGCAACACGATCATGATAAGTTAACATAATACTAATCTAAACAAGATCTAAAGCATAACTAAAGTTAAAACTATGACTATCAACACAAGACAATAATGGAACAGCATAACGACATAATTAAAGAGTTAGGTAATCGAGCATTACCTCCTTGAAGTGAAACTTCAAGAGTTCCTTCACCATTAGCACCGAAACACATAAAACCTCACAAAACACTCACAATGAAGAATTTTTGCAGCCTAGGGGCTTGAGAGAGCGTAAGAAATGAAGAGGGGAAGGGGGTTATTTATAGCTAAAAGGCTCCACCAACTCTATGAAAAGTAGTAGACGTCCGCCAAACCCTAGCATACATTCGGTTTCTTTTACACAGTGGTCCAAAGGTTGTCTCGTACGTTCAGGTATTATCCAGCAGGTATACCATAAAGTAGCATACGTCCGGTACTTTTGAGCGTACATCTGTGTACTATTCATAGAGTATGGCATACTATCTATCAACATACATCTAGTGGTTCCCACTATGTATGTCCGCACTAAAGACAGAAGCGTACATCCGGCGGTCCCGCGTATGTCCACTACTACAAACAAAGGTGTATACCTGCACTAAAGACAGGAGCCTACGTCCGCTTAACCTAGCATATGTCTGGTCCAAAAGAGAAAATTCCCAAAATGTCCTTCTGGCTAATCCTAGTGACCTAAAGTCCAATTTAACCCTCTAACTAAGCTACTTAAGCCTAGTTAATTATTTGGGTCACTACATCCTTACTGCAATAACCACTCCTAATGAGTCTCTGATGATCACTCTCACACATAAATTTTAATACAAGAAAAACTAATGCTTTATAGGTCATAACTCTCATATATAGTCTACCCAAGATATTACCCCTTCTTAGCAGGGTTAGTGTTATCCCGAGGGACCTGTAGTACAATGCCAATGCCAATGCCCCAGCCATTGCACACTACTGTACATAATACTAGCGGCAGAACCGAGTACGACCTTAGGTGGCCCACACCGCTAATGATGTCTGTCCTGTAGCGACCAACCATTAGGAATGGCTGCACCTAGGTCACGAAACCATTAGATCCAAAGCCCTTAAATAACACACACATTTGACCATAGTATGAAGTCTATATAGTAAGCCAATGGCCGTTTATATTGGATGTGTTGGCGTACCATGTCATACCATGCATCTTATCAACCAATTCATAATGCAATTTACCAAGTAATTATAAAATAGGTATGCTCATATCACCCTCGTGATCAGTCAGCAGATATATCCCACGTTTTTAAGTAAAAAGGTTGTAAAGGTTCACTTACCTCGCGCACTTGAACGAATCCTCCGACCAAGTTAAGTTCTGCTATAACGGAGTACAACACACTGTTATACTATATCGTGTTTAACAATAAGGTGGATAAACTAAATTGTGCACAATCAAAGCTTAAACTGGTGCTTTGCTCCCTGACTGTACATCCGACCCTAATGGTTGACGTCCGCTTTATGAGTTAGCATACCTTTAAGTTTTCAAACACCATTTGATTCCTATAACATTTTTAGACCTCTAAGCCTCTTCCAAGCTAACAAAAGAGTACATGCAACGTAAAAAATCACAACACAATGAAACTTTAAAGATCTTTTGAAAATATTAACACTTGGAATGCTTAATGAACACTTTGGAAAACTCATCAAGATATAAGTTAGAAGGTAAAACAGTGTTGAAATGTAAGAAGGGACAGAGCTTACCCCGAAGCTAAGCAAAGACATGATCTCCCCTCTTTGGAATGTCCTTTTTGAAGCTCACACTCACCATACAACACTAACAAACAAGGATATAATTTTGGTAGCCTAAGGGCATGCTAGAGAACTGGAATAAGGTGAGAATGAAGGGTGGGGTAAGGGGTATTTATAGCTGAGGGCTGCTACCAACTCTCTGAAAAGTAGCGGACATCCACCCAACCCTAGCGTACGTCCGGTACTATTGCACAATGGATAAAAGGGTGTTGCGTACGTTTCAGGTATTAACTAAAGGACATTTGAAAAAGTAGCGTACATTCGGTGGTCCCGCGTACGTCTACTGTACTATTTGCAGAGCATACATCCAGTGGTTCCCACACGTACGTTCGCGCTAAAAACAGTGGCATGAGTCCACTTGACCTAGCGTACGTCGACCCCCAGAGGATTAGTGTTTGGCTTCTATTTTCTAAGAGATTAAGGTCTCGTTGGGTTAACACTAATTGCTTGGGTCTTTGTTAAAATAATTCTATTAAAACCTTGTTAACCGCTTTTGTGAAAAGGTTTGAATAATAAAAAGGGTTATTTTTATCAGGGTATTACACCGGCCGAACTGTTTCCTCAGTCCGGCTATTGTCATTGTTGTGTTCTTTACCAGTGTCAAACGACCCTGGCTCCTCCCTCTCCCACCAACTTCTCTTTTCCAACCATGGTTTTGCAATTGGGACATAAAGCCAAGGGCCGTATTCATCATTTGACCCTGCATTTCGCCCTCCATCCCCTCCAGAGCATCACTTCACGCCATGGTAAATCACGCCGCATTTGAAACAAAACTTCAGCACCTTCTCATATTGGAATGGAATCCAAATTGAGCGCTGCTTCATTTGAAGCATACTTCCCCAAAGTAATGGTTTGAAGACAATGACCCAAACTTTAACCCTTAGGAATGCTCCCTAGCCAATACCATCCACGTTAGTGTCCACTTCTTTCACCTTCTCTATTGTCGGCCCCAGTTTCTAAACCATCTCCTTCCTTATACATGCTAGAGGGAGATGAAACATTTGGAACCAAAAAGCCATATGTTCGAACCTCATCGCGTCAGGAGATAGAAGGCCATCGAAATCCTCCACAGAAAAAAAAAAGTTGACCTTCAAAAATTCAAAGACATCCTTCAAGTACGTGCACCTTATCCCAATGGTGTTCGAATTCCATCAGGAATAGGTTGTCTCCCATGACCTTGAACATCATACGTCCTGATGGCCTCCATCCTTCGATCAGTTTTGCTCTAATAACATCCTTCCCAACAATCCTATCCGACATCAACTTGCCCATTAAGCATAATTTTCCCTTCTCCATTATTTCCTCCCCATCCTCTTCTAGAAAATTCACCCCAGCAAACTCCACTTCCGAAAGAGAGAACTTCCCTGAAAGTTTCGTTAGATCTTCTGCCATTTCAATGTTCAGAACTCTCACCACCTGATCGGTGTCAAATATTATATATTCCCCCTTAACTTATGTTTGTTAGGCTCTTAGTGTTGTTAATATCTAATATTTTGTATTGTTTTAGTGTTTTAGTGTGTTGTAGGTCCTTGGTGCGAATTGTGGTTCAAAGGGGCAGAATTAAGCAAAGATGGAACAATAGCCTTTGTCAGTGCAATTGAACGCACTACGGTCGAACGCAGAAGCCACGTTCGATCGCACGCCTCTTCAGCCCGCGTTTCCTGTGTCCCTCTAGCCGGCCCTATCGTTCATTGCTTCAACCTTGCACCGTGGGCAGTTACGTGCGATAGACCGCACTTGTACGATTAAACGCAACACCAATGATCGAACGCACGTGGCACTGCGATGCACCTGCGACCGAATGCATGTCAGAAAATCAAACGCACGCAAGGATGCAATCGATCGCACCCCATGCGATCGAACGTATCCCTAACCTGACAGCACATTTTAGTTTGTCTATAAATAGAACCCTTTGTATTTTTGTGATTTCTACGTTTGGGAGGGGCCTCTAGGGCCTCAAACCCTATGTTTTCCACTGTAAAGCCCTCCTAAATTGTCATTTATTTAATATTTTATTTTACTTTTATTTAGTCTCTTATTCCCTTCACTATGGATTTGTTTATATATATTCATGTTTAGTTTGTATTATTCTACCGTTTAATTTTATGTTTATTCGTTTCAATGCATTTTAGTGACAAAAGTGTGTTGATTGTTGTTGCAAATCGTTGAACGTCGACTTTCGTTGCAACCGGAGATACATCGGATGATTCGTCTTCGGACCAATATCCGTTGTGACCTCTTAAAACAGTGTTTACATAGGTTAGTTCGACAAGATTTTGTAATAACAATAGGATATGCATATGTGCTTTATTGATAGACGAAAATATGAATAATGTGTTCGCGCTCAGAATATGCCTAGTAGCATAATTGTTATTGAGTATGGACTAAGCATGTTTATATGTTGATTAAATTGTGGTGAAGTAGATTAGGAACCTTAGCGTTTTTATTTATTTTATTGCATTTTAATCTAATTTATTTTTATGCACACCAACTGTTTGATTTTGGGACTAGGTTAAGATAGGATTAGTTTAGGCGATTTAAATTTGTTTTTACACAAAGCACGATTCTCTGTGGGATTCGACCTCGTACTTGCACACCCGCTACACTGCATAACGACTCGTGTAATTGACGAGTACAATTAAATTTGTCCATAAAATTTTGGCGCCGTTGTCGGGGAATCGTTGTTTTGTTTAAATTGATTTTTTTGGCTTAGATTAATTTTATTTTTCTACTAGTTATTTTATCTGTGCAATTATTTTATTTGTTTCGTGCTTTTGTATAGAAAAAAAAAATCCAAAAAAAATTAGTGTTTAGCTAATTTTCTTAGTTTTTTAGTTTTTGGAATTTCAGTCTGTGATAGTGCGATCGATCGTACCTCTGTGCGATCAAACGCACTTGAGTCTATTCCAGCTCAATTGCATACCTGCGCTCGCCTAGTACGCTGCTGCGTGCGCCTCTGACAGAACCGCAGCGCGCCGTTACGATCGAACGCACGTGCACAGTCTGCTACATGTTTGCATGTCTGCGTGTCTACGTTCGATCATATGTTCCTGTGCTCGAGCGCACCTCAGCTGGCTGCACCAACAGACCTAAGGCAGTGTATGTGTTCAATTTTTATTTTTTATTTTTTTTGCTTTGTTTAATTATTAGTTTATTTTTATTTATTGTTTCTACCTCTTTTTATTTATTTATTTGCTGTTTTTAGTTTTTGTTAGTTTATTTTTATTTTTAGTTGTTTAATTTGTTCATTGTTTTGTTAGTTTATTTGTTTGTTTTTGTTTAGTCTCTTTTTATTAGTTATTATTTATTTTATTTTATTTTTGTATATTGTTAATTGTTTTATGTGGGATATTTTGAACTGTTTGGATGAAGCATGAGTCTTCCGTTCGATTATTTTAATATTTCCCCTAGCGGTAGGATGCCAAACCCTACCAATTTATACCCACATGAATCATGTTCACACTGCTCCAGCCCTTACCATAGTATAGGTGATTGTCTGCATTGGGGACAATTTTTCAATGTTTCACATGAGCAATTGAACACCAATTTCTCTAATCTTGGGTTTGAATCAAATTCAAATTTTTATAACCCAGACTGGAGCAACCATCCTGATTTTTCGTGGCAAGCTCATGCCATGGAAAATTATGCTCCCCAAGTTGACGAACTGCATCATCCTGATTATCCGTAGTTCAACAACCAATTTTCTTCCCATCCATCATATGACTATCCTCCTAAGCAATCTCCTTTGGAAGAAACGCTTAAGGAATTCATGGAAATAGTCGGCCAACCCACCATTCCTACGTCACAAGAACTATCATTAGAAGACGCACTCGAGGAGTTTAGGAAAACAGTCAACCAACCTTGTCAAGAAATCATAGATGTCACTATGGCAAACACTGAAGCAGTTGCAAGGTTGGAAGGACGGTTTGGTCATCTAGTTGCTGAATTCAACAGAATTGAGGAAGAAGAATTTCAAAGTCAGGAGATGGCGAGAGGGCAGCATATGATTGATGAGGATTGCCCTAGCGATCCTCATCATGAACATGTCAAAGCCACCACCACATTTGAGAGTGAGGAAGTTGTAGAGGAAATGTTTTGTGAGCCAAGCCTGGAGGATCCTTTGGAAGAGAGCTTTGCTCAATTTGAGTTTGATTTGGACCTTGACATGGTACATGAGCAAGCTAAGGCTTTATTGGATCCCACTTCTAAGATGCGAACTGAGAATGGAGAAAAAGAAAATGAGGAGCAGATTGAGCCCCGGCCAATTTCAAATTGGTCCAATGACAATGAAGTGAGTACCGAAGCTCATTCCTTCGTCACAATCCCTCTCGAGACATATCATGCACCACAAGTTTCACCTTTTCAATGTCTCAAGGAGCCATCTTATGTAGAAATCTTTAAGGATTCACGCACACAAGATAAAAAATCTAGAAATCGTGGTCCTAAGAGAATTTTTCAAAATAAGCTTTTAGGCTACATAAGATGGCGAAACAACCTTCAAGAGGGCTATATAGCGTTTAAGAAGAAAGGGTGGAAGGGATTGATTGGACACCCATATGAGCGGGGAAGGTGCGGTATGTTCTTTTTTTTTTCATTTTCCGCACTTTAATTTTTGTTATTTTATTTATTTTGTTTCTAACAGAAATTAACCTTTTGATGTTTGATATTTGAGAAAAGATTTCTGTTAATTTTTGACAGGTGTTCTGATGTTCAAGTTCGGGAGACGCCTTGGACTTTGCACTCGTCGGTTCCCCATCCCACTGTAATGTATTTCTTGCCACATTGGGGACAATGTGTCATTTAAGTTTGGGGGTGTGGACAAACATTCTGTCTTTTTATTTTGTTTGTTTATTTACTTGTTTTGTTTTGTTTTTGTCTGTATATAAAAAAAAAATTCGTTTTGTTTGTTGCTATGTTGTTGATTGGGCGCAACTTACATCGTAACTGTGGATTGTATGTCATTGGTGTGTTTAACTTGTTTGAACATTGCATATCATTAGAAATCCCAGTTTTTGATTCATGTGATGGATTAGAGAGACTCCACTTGTTTGATCGATATTTCACATGCACACTACCATTAGGGTCTGTGAGGTATGAGATTTGACTTTGAAGTGTGTGTCTTAAGATTTTCAGATTTGCGATGTGATAATGAAAACCTTAGCTGTTAAAAAAAAAAATTCAGAATAAGTGAGTTTTTCATTAAGTAACCGGACCACTTGCCTGGCCAAGCAATGAGTGTTCGCGTCAAAAGATGAGAAATTCCAGCTAAAAAAAATTGTATGGCTAGTTTAGGTTCCGTAACTCTTTTGACTTGAGTAATTAAGCCCTACGGATGTCTCTACATCTAGTGCCCTAAAACTGTCTGGTTTGGAAGTCATTGGCCCAACGCTCGTTACATAGGTCATTTAGAAGCTTAAGGAAGTCAAGCATTACACAACCTACACAAAAAATTACATCTTTCAATTCAAGCCTTTGTTGTATTTATCACATTGTTTTTCTTTGAATTTTGGGATACACGTCTTTTGAGGATAATTGAAACCTCATGATCTTGTTGTTAGTTCACTTTGCACACTATGGAGCACGTGTTGTCTCAATTTTTCAACCTTGAGTGAAATAATGTTTGGATGCCTAGATGATGTGGTTTGTAGGTTCAACATGTTAAATTTGCTAATGGTGTATGAACCATGCGTTTGTGTGAAGGGCTTTGTCCATTAATAACATAGTGCCAAATAATTGTTTATGGGTGTCATTCCTGAAAAACCCTCACGAGACTTCACTCGTCCACTAGGGATGCCTAATGGTTTAAAAGGCTTGTTGCATACGCTAAATGCAATCATTTCTCCCATGAAAGCGGATTTTTGTTTCTTGTTTTTATCTTTGTTTTCAGTTTTGTTTTGTTAAGGGACTAGCAAAATGTAAGTTTGGGGGTATTTGATCAGTGTTAAATATTGTATATTTGACCCCCTTAACTTATGTTTGTTAGGCTCTTAGTGTTGTTAATATATAATATTTTGTGTTGTTTTAGTGCTTTAGTGTGTTGTAGATCCTTGGTGCAAATTATGGTTCAAAGGAGCGGAATTAAGCAAAGATGAAACTTTAGCCTCTGTAAGTGCGATCGAACGCACTAGGTCGAACGCAGAAGCCACGTTCGATCGCACACCTCGTTAGCCCGCGTTTCCCGCGTCACCCTAGCCGGCCCTATCGTTCATTGCTTCAACCTCGCGCCGTTGGCAGTTACGTGCGATCGACCGCACTTTGTGCGATCGAACGCATTGCGGTCGAACGCAACACCAATGATCGAACGCACACGGTACTGCGATGCACCTGCGACCGAACGCATGTCAAAAGATCGAACGCACACAGGGATGCAATCAATCGCACCCCATGCGATTGAACACACCCCTGACCTGGCATCACATTTTAGTTTATCTATAAATAGGACCCTTTGTATTTTCATGATTTCTACGTTTGGGAAGGGCCTGTAGGGCCTCAAACCCTCTGTTTTCCACTGTAAAGCCCTCCTAAATTGTCATTTATTTATTTAATGTTTTATTTTGCTTTTATTTAGTCTCTTATTCCCTTCACTATGGATTTGTTTATATATATTCATATTTAGTTCGTATTATTCTGTCGTTTAATTTTATGTTTATTCGTTTCAATGCATTTTAGTGACAAAAGTGTGTTGATTGTTGTTGCAAATCGTTGAACGTTGACTTTTGTTGCAACCGGAGATACATCAGATGATTCATCTTCGGACCAATATCCGTTGTGACCTCTTAAAATAGTGTTTGCATTGGTTAGTTCGACAAGATTTTGTAATAACAATAGGATATGCATATGTGCTTTATCGATAGACGGAAATATGAACAATGTGTTAGCACTCAGAATATGCCTAGTAGCATAATCATTATTGAGTATGGACTAAGTATGTTTATATGTTGATTAAATTGTAGTGAGGTAGATTAGGGACCTTAACGTTTTTATTTATTTATTTTATTGCGTTTTAATCTAGTTTATTTTTATGCACACCAACTGTTTGATTTTGGGACTAGGTTAAGATAGGATTAGTTTTGACGATTTAAATTGGTTTTTACACAAAGCACGATTCTCTGTGGGATTTGACCTCGCACTTGTACACCGCTACACTGCATAACGACTCGTGCAATTGACGAGTATAATTAAATTTGTGCATCACCACCCCACATGCACTAATGTGTAGTCTATCTCCTTCTCCTCTAGTTTCGGAGAAAACCTAGAGAGAACAAAGTTCGAAAAATAAAAAATTCACTTCAAAGAAAGATTTATTATTTTAGTTATTTAACAAGTTAGTTAATATATACTAAGGAGTCAATTAGGGAAGTATAGTTGACTAAAGTTAATATATATATTTTCATATTAAACTATTTAGTATACGAATAAGTCTATTTCATCACCTCCCATCCTCCCAAAGCCTATGTGGTGTAGTCTACCACAAATGTTTTGGGAGAAAACACCACATAGGTTTTAGAGGATGAGTGGATGCATTGGGGGGGGGGGGGGGGTAAAACCTTTCTTCTACGTAGCCTTTAATAGAAATGTGACACCTTTTCACATAAATAATCCCCAAATTACAAAGAACACGTCTGCACACAGTCTGATTCATGATACAAGAGAAACCCTCTCTTTCTCGATCAAATGCAGCAGCCAAGAGAAACGACGGCCACCTTAACCACCAAATCAAAGAGGTCCAAAATGACGTCAATTTAGTAAATTTGTTTATGTGTGTGCGTACAAATTAAGGGTATGTCTCTACGGTTAATACTCGTATCTGGTTATCTTAAAATTGCCCTACGCATCCAAAATTGTTATACACATCCGCATATGTAGATAACGATTAGTAGCAGTTAACAATTAATTACGGTTGACAACCGCTCACATGTACAAACTTAATTTTCACCATCACTCTCGATCTTTGTATATTCGCAAGGTGACCGAATGCAAAGGGGGAGGGGGAAAGGGGTAGTTGGCTCCGCCAAGGGAGTGGAATGGATGGTTGGGTTGGGCTTGCCAAGGGTGCTTATTACCCCGCTCTTAGACCCAAATGCTTCTCTCCTTTTCTTCTTTATAATTTTTTTTTTTTTTTGCTGGGACATAATTGGAATAGTAAAAGGATTTTGTTAATAAGAAAAATTGAAGGTATAGAGATGGAAGGATTTGAAAGAATTAAAATAGGAAAAGCAAGTGAAATTTGTTTTTAAAACTAGAATCTAAAGAGCTATTTAAGAATAACGAGTGAAAAACACATGATGATAGTTTGGCATTTTCTTATGGATAGAAATTTCCTCCAAATTGTCTTATGTCAAGTGTCTATAAATATTTAAAACGCACATTTAATTCTTATGATAATTAATTGCAGTTTACTAATTTAGACTAACTTTTTAAGTGTTTATAGACACTTGACACTACTTTAAATCGGTTGAAAGATATCTCCAAACTAATTTAGAGAAAATTTCTCTCCTTTTCTTATTTACTTTTATCCATACGAAACACTAAAAACTTTTTGTTACTTATCCATTTACGAGCATATATTCAGTTATCTTTTCTTTTCCATATATGGGCAAGCAACGTATGCAGACTGCAGTAATCTGATTTCATATACATTTAATAATACATTTAATAATATTGGAATGAATCCTTAAAGTAACCCTAAACATCTATCGATCATCTATCAACATGAGCGTCGAGTTCTTTATGAATTTCTTAATCATCAAGAAAAAAAATCTCAAGAAACAAAAGGAAACGACTACCTATGTATTTAGGATATACATGTATTATTGCTATTCTAATGATATTTACCCTATGCGTGATCCACGCGTCATATGGCGAAACGGTAGCTTAATTATCAAAATAATTAAGAGGGAAGGAAACCCGGCCACCTGGTCCTACACGTTAAATGGGTCCTATATACTCCGTTGTACCTCGTTTGTCATGGTTGGAATCGGACAGTGGGTTAACGACACATTTGTCATGTATATATATACCGGTTCTGTCACGCCATCGTTTCACTGGAGGGTACGTTCTTTTCCGCGTGAAAACTGGGCTAAACGACGTTGACGTTTACTCGGAGCTTGACTTCTTGACTTAACGTGCCAACCCAATTCATTTGCTCTGCCTGTTCGACATATCTTCCTGGCTTGGTTTTGTTTCGTCATATATCACTCGTCCAACAATATCATAGAGCACCATCTCCGGCCTTGTCCTTTATATTTGTCACTGTCCATCTAACTTCAATGAAAACTGTGTTTTGCTCTTTTTTATTCCGGAGAAACTTCATGGAAATAGTTTACTGGAATGAGAATTGGCGTATGTTGCTTTCAGGGATGTTTGCATTTTGACGATAAGATTGAAAGGAATTAAATCCAAGTTACGCGTTCATATTTATAAGACTTAACTATTAATTGCCCCTCACATCAGGTAACTATTTTCCTGTATATATATTATTTCCACAATTGACTAGTTTAAAGCATTTTTATTTTTGTTTTTTGTTTTGGTAAAGCAAAATTTGGCTATGGTGGAGTCAAAATTTCGGGATTCTATTAATTATAGAGAGAATATAATCCTTTGATTCTAGTAATTCAAGCAAGATTTAAAAGATGATCAGTCTTAGGCTTCGTTTACTTCGACGTAAAATAGTTTACAGAAAATTATTTCTGTATTTTATGGTGTTTACTACAACGTAAAATAATGGTCAATGAAAAATATTTTCCATTTGATCGAAAATTCTTCTTTACTTTTCGAAAAATGGTTTATAGTTTTGAAAATTGTAAACCATTTTCCAACTTTGAGCATCTCATTCTCGAATCGACGGATCTTGCCAAGACACACTCATGACCTCGCTGGGATTTGACCGAGACCCGCCTGGGACTTACCCGGGACCCGTCGGGACCTGCCTAGGATCCCGCCGAGACCCGTCCAAGACCTTGCCCCTACAAAAAATAAAAATAAAATCTGAGCAGTAGTGTTTTAAGTTTTCTTATGCCTACCATTCTTTCTTCCTTTCCTGTTCTTCTTCTCTTGTCCCTACTAATCTCCCTCCCTTTTTCTTGCCCCTATCTCTTCATCCTCCTTTCTTCTTCTTCTTTTCTTGCTCAGCTTCTCTCTTCCATCTCTCTCTCCTCCAGTCCTCATGCTTCCCCTCTTTTCCTCCAATTTTCTTTTCTCCTCTCTGGAACTTTCTTTCTCTCCCAAAAGTCTCTTTTTTTTTTTTTCTCTCTGGAATATGAGAGAACCACTTTCCTTCTTATTTTTTCAGCCCTCATTTTTTTTCTTTTTTTTTTTTTTCTGTAGCCACGTTGATTCAAACTCTGCCCACTCTCAAAAAAAAAAAAAAAAAAATTCTCCTCTGCCCAATGCACCCATGCGGCCACTTTTAAGAGGACAAATAAGAAAAATAGAATTTGATAAAGAGTGGACTTATATCAATTAACGTGAATATGTTTTCTACACGTTAAATAAAATAACTCAAAAATAATTTCATACCATTAATAGATAATTAAATATTAAACGTAATTAATTGGACAAGCAATATTTTTTTCAAAGTGTTTAAAACTTTGAAATAACGAAATAATTTATATTGCTTTTTGGTAAATTATAGTATAATATAATATTATTTTATATTAATTAAATACTAATCTTACATTCCGCCCCTACAATAAGAAAATCCTATTCCGCCACTACGGACACCTCTAAGATTTGGTTAGGACATTTTCGTAATTTAGAATTTAATATGATTTAATGAAAAAATATATATAATTTTTTTTTTAATTTTCGTGCACGCGCGGTAAATGGTATACAAATTTATTTATACTCGCAATAGCATGAACCGTTCGTAGTGTAGTAGTGTGAAAGTGTGAGGTCTAACCTCAGGGGAACGCTTTTGTTCAAAATTAATTTTATATCTAGACTAACCCTATTTTAACCTAGTTCCGAGTTTGGACATTTAATCGAACATAAGGAGTGCAAAATGTAAATTATTCTAAAAAGCTTAAATTAAATAAAGAAAAACAGCTAAGGTTAAAGAATCAACCTCACCCAAAATTAAAGTGCATGCTTAAACGTTAAACTCACACATCTGTCTATCGATTTCACCCTTAATCATATTTTATTGCTGTTATGACACTGGTCGAACCTATTTAATGTGTTTACCGTTAAAGAGTCACAACAGATATTAATCCTCGATAGAATCATCCACTGTATCATTGATCACAGTGGATATTTAATCGAGTTTTAATCATTCGTTGTGCCCTCGGATTGGAACACAACAAATGTTGGACTTTTGACGCAACACAAACGACAATCATTCACAACTTTTGTCAATTAAATTGAAATGAAACGAATACGAAATGTAAATGATGGAATGTAATGAACTTAACATAAAAGCGTAAAAAATGTTAAGGGTGAGACTTCATCTTCAACCTTAGTTAAAGATTTAGCTACCCATAATAAAAGGAAATAAAAAAAAATAAAAAAATAAAAAAAGAAGTTTAAAGAGGTAGGGCAAAGCCAATGGCTTCTGCTCTCTAGTTTGCGCTCTCAAAACG
Organism: Carpinus fangiana; assembly: GCA_006937295.1. Classification (NCBI taxonomy): domain Eukaryota; kingdom Viridiplantae; phylum Streptophyta; class Magnoliopsida; order Fagales; family Betulaceae; genus Carpinus; species Carpinus fangiana. The sequence continues at coordinate 77,479 of VIBQ01000123.1, read as the reverse complement.
TAAGAATAAAAAAAATTACACAAAGGTCTTATTTATAAACAACTAAGGTGCTGCCAGGTAACATAGGTATGCTCGATCGCAGGCGGTGCGTTCGAGTGTAGAGATGAGTGCGCTCGATCGCAGGCAGTGCGCTCGAGCGCACGTAACTGCTCTGAGAATCCCACGGCGCATCAGGTGAAGCAATGGCAGCTAAGGCAACGCGGGCTTTGCGGGCTGATGAGGCATGCGCTCGAGCGCACTGGCAATGGCCAGATCTTCACTTTTTGCCCTTTTTCACCCTTTGAACCACAATTTGAATGTAAGGACCTGCAACACCATAAATCATGAAACAAACTAAAACATTAGAAATTAACTAAGTTAAAAGCCTAAGAAATATAAATTAAGGGGTTTAAATGTATAACATTATGCACTCATCAAATACCCCCAAACTTATATTTTGCTAGTCCCTTAGAAAAACAAAATGAAAAACACAATTAAAACAAAACAAACAACAACAAAAACATAGGTCTGCTTTTATGGGAGAAACGACCGCATTTAGCATATGCAACAAGCCTTTTAAACCCCTAGGAGTTCCCTAGAAGACGAGTGAAATCTCGTGAGGGTTTTCCAGGAATGATACCCACAAACATTTATGTGGTACTATGTTATAGACAGACAAAGCCTTTCACACAAACATATGGTTCATACATCATTAGCAATTTTAACAATTTTGAACATACAAACTACATCATCCTGGCCTCCAAACATCATTCAATTCACGGCTGAAAAATCAAGACAACACATGCTCTAAAAAATGAAAAGTGAACTAACGTATGCTCATGGGGTTTCAATTTTTCAAAAGACGTGCATCTCAAAATTCATAGGAATGCAATGTGATAAAAACAACTAAGGCTTGAATTGAAAAGTGCAATTTTTATTTGTGTAAGCTGTGTAATGCTTGACTCCTTTAAGCTTCTAAATGACTTATGTAATGAGTATTGGGCTAATGACTCCCAAACCAGGAGGTTTTAGGACACTAGATGTAAAGACATCCCTAAGGGCTTAATTACTCAAGTCAAAAAGGGCTACGAAGCCTAACTAGCCATACAATCACTTAGTTATAAATTCTCATCTTTTTATGCGAACACTCATTGCTTGGTGAGGCAAGAGGTCCGGTTACTCAAAGAGAAGCTCAACTTATGATTTTTTTTTTTTTTTTTTTTTTTACAGCCAAGGTTTATCATCACATATCATAACAACCTACAAATCTTAAGAAAAAACACTTCTCAAGTCAAATTTCATACCTTACAGACCCTATGCTAGTGTGCATGTGAAAAAAGGATCAAACACATGAAGTCTCTTTAATTCAACACATGAATTGAAAAATGAGATTTCTATTGATATGCAGTGTTCAAACAAGTTAAACATACTAATGACATGTAATCCACAGATATGATGTAAGTCATGCCCAATCAACAACATAGCAAAAATTAAAACAACAAATATGCACAAAGAAGAACAAAATATTCACAAAGAAAGGCAAAAGTGTCTACCCTACTCCCAAACTGAAATGGCAAATTGTCCCCAATGTGTCTAGAAATACAATACCGAAGGAATGGCGCAAGTTAGGCAAAATGTAAGAGAACCCTCCCCCAAACTTGGATGGCAAACACTATACCTGAAAAACAAAACAAAAACAAATCAAACAAACAAAATCAAAAGACAAGGAAAATAATGAGGGGTGCCTCCCACAAGTGCTAAGTTTAACGTCTTCAGCCAAACTCGTCACAGGAGACTACAATCACTCTGCATAACTAGGATCCTCCAACAAAGTCTTCTCCACCTCCATACTCCTCAACTCCAAGAATGATTTTAATTTCTGTCCATTCACCTTAAAGGTGTTACCATTCTTGGGATCCTCAATCTCGATAGCCCCATGAGGAAACACTGTCCTATTGATAAATGGGCCTGTCCATCAAGATTTAAGCTTGCCTAGGAACAAATGCAACCGTGAATTGTAAAGAATGACTTTTTGACCAGGCTCAAAAAATTTCCTCAAAATGCTCTGGTCATGAGCCTTCTTCATATGTGCTTTGTACCTTCTTTCACAATCATAAGCATCATTCCTCTGCTCCTCTAATTTATTGAGTTGGAGGTTCCTTTATGAGCCAGCCTTCAAAAAATTGAAGTTTAGTTGCTTGATAGCCCAATAAGCTCGATGCTCCAACTCTACCAGAAGATGACACGCCTTTCCGTACACAAGCCAATAGGGTGACATCCCAATTGGCGTCTTAAAGGCTGTCCTATATGCCCAAAGTGCATCATTTAATCGCAGAGACCAATCTTTTCTACTAGGGCTCATAGTCTTTTCCAAAATATGTTTGATCTCTCGATTTGAAACTTCAACCTGTCCACTTGTCTGTGGGTGATATGGAGTGGCAACCTTGTGTGTGATAAAGTACTTCTTCATCAACTGCTCAAAAATTCGGTTGCAAAAATGCTTACCTCCATCACTAATGATTGCTCGAGGCGTTCAAAATCGAGCAAATATAATGTCTTTCTAAAATTTGACCACAACTCTGTGGTCATTGGTCTTGCATGCAACTGCTTCCACCCACTTGGACACATAGTCCACATCAACCAAAATGTACAGATAGCCAAAGGAGTTTGGAAAAGGTCCCATGAAATCAATGCCCCACACATCGAAAATCTCAACAACCAAAATGGGATTGAGGGGCATCATATTCACTTAGAAATACTCCCTAGCTTCTGACAGCGCTCACAAGATGTGCAATAAGTATGAGCGTCTTTAAACATGGTAGGCCAATAAAATCCACACTGCAAAATCTTTGCAGCGGTTTTATTTACACTAAAGTGGTCTCCACATGCATGATCATGACAAAAGGAGATGACATTGGATTGGTCATGCTCAGATATACACCTCTTAATGATCTGATCGGGACAATACTTGAACAGATAAGGATCATCCCAGAAAAAGGTCTTCACCATGGACAAAAATTTAAGCTTATCTTGTTGCCACCAATGCAAAGGCATTTGGCTGGTGACAAGATAGTTCACTATGTCAGCAAACCATGGTGCAGGATTGTGAGCAATGTGCATCAATTGCTCATCAGGAAAGGTCTCAGAAATAGGAGTGGCGTCCTCGGTGATATCCACAGTCAGTCTAGACAAATGATCCGCCACCACATTTTCAAAACCCTTCTTATCCTAAATCTCTATGTCGAACTCTTGCAGTTACAAAATCCATCGGATCAGGCGAGATTTAGCATTTTTTTTGGAAAAAAGATACCTCAATGCTACATGATCTGAGTAGATGATGATTTTAGATCCTAACAAATAGGATCTAAACTTATCCAGTGCAAAAACGAGTGCTATCAACTCCTTCTCAATGGTCAAATAATTGAGTTGTGCATCATTCAGAGTCCTACTCACATAGTAGATGACATGGGGGAGTTTATCAACACGCTGCTTTAGAATAGCTCCAACAGCACAATTTGATGCGTCACACATAATCTCAAAAGGGACACCCCAATTGGGTGGCCGAATAATAGGTGTGGACGTCACAATCTTCTTCAGAGCCCCGAATGCTTTCATACACTCTTCATCAAATACAAACGGGGTCTCTTTTGTCAATAATTTGCACAAGAGCCTGGCAATCTTGCTAAAGTCCTGGATACATCGCCTATAAAAACCTGCATGGCCTAAGAAAGAGTGGATTTCCTTCACTGTACGTGGGGGAGGAAGGTTGGAAATCAGGTCCACCTTTGCTTTGTCAATCTCAATCCCCTGGTGAGATATGACGTGTCCCAGTATAATTCCTTGTTTCACCATAAAATGGCACTTTTCCCAATTAAGCACCAAGTTCTTTTCCTTGCACCTCACTTGAACCAACGTGAGACAGTGTAGACACTCCTGAAAAGATGAACCGAAGACAGAGAAGTCATCCATGAAGATCTCCATAAATCACTCTACCATGTCATAGAATATGTTGATCATGCATCGCTGAAAAGTAGTAGGTGCATTGCACAACCCAAAAGGCATTCGACGGTAGGCAAATATCCCAAAATGACAGGTAAATGTTGTTTTCTCCTGATCTTCGGGGTCCACAGAGACCTAGTTATGTCCAGAATAACCATCCAAGAAGCAATAATATTCGTGCCCAGCTAAACGCTCCACCATTTGATCAATAAATGGAAGTGGAAAATGATATTTCCTGGTGGCAGCATTCAATTTACGGTAGTCTATACAAACTCTCCATCCAACGAGTTGGCACCAACTCGTTGTCCTTGTTCTTCACCACAGTCAATCCAGCGTGCTTGGGCACAACATGTATCAGGCTCACCCATTTGCTATCAGAGATTGGATAGATGATCCCTGCATCTAACAACTTAATCACTACCATTCTCACAACCTCTTGCATCACTGGGTTGAGCCTTCTCTGTGGTTCCCTCGAAAGTTTGGAATTCTCCTCAAGATGTATCTTATGTATTACCAACGAAGGGCTGATTTCCTTGATATCTTCAATTGTCCAGCCGATAGCTTCCTTATGCTCTCTTAAAACATCCAATAATTTCTCCTCTTAAGCATCAATCAAGTCGAAAGCTATAATCACAGGCAAAGAATTAGCTGAACCTAGGAACTTATACTTAAGACTATCTGATAAAGGCTTAAGTTCCTTCTTCGGGGGATCAAGCACTGTTGTCTCCTCCTTCTCACTACTCACCAGAGGAGCAGTCTCCAAAAGTGTATTTGCTTGCTCAATTAACTTGTCCAAATCTAGATCCTCTCCGAACCGAGCAAAACATGCCTCCAGGGGGTCCTCAATGATAAACTCTTCAACAACTTCATCAATAAAATCCTCAATTAGGCACACTTGATGCTCTTCGTAATACTCTAGTGGTTGTTTTCTGATGTGAAAAATATTTAACTCCACTGCCATATTCCCGAAACTAATCTTCATCACCCCTAACCTACAATTGATTAGGGCGTTAGCCGTAGCTAAAAATGGTCGCCCTAAAATTACCGGTATCTCACTCCCTATGATCTCAACCGGTTCAATGTCCAGCATAATAAAATTCACGGGAAAATAAAATTTGTCCACGTTAATTAATACATCCTCAACAATTCCCCGTGGTACCTTCACAGATCTATCAGCCAACTGCAGTGTCATGGATGTGGGCTTCAGCTTTCCTAGCCCTAACTGGACATAGACTAAGTAGGGCAACAAATTAACGTTGGCTCCCAGATCTAATAACGCCCTCTCAATCCAGTTGATTCCTATCATGCAAGTGATTGTCGGACAACTAGGGTCCTTGTATTTGATGGGTAACTTGCATTGTAGGATTGCACTGATCTGCTCAGTCATGAATGCTTTCTTCGAAACATTTGTCTTCCTCTTCACTGTAATCAAGTCCTTCAAGAACTTGGCATATGAAGGTATTTGCTGGATGGCGTCCAAAAATGGAATATTGATTTGGACTTGTTTGAACACTTCCAGAATGTCTTCTTTCTTCCCTCCTTTCTTAGGTGCTTGTAGTCTTTCAGGATAAGGCGCTTTAGGTACAAATGACCTAGGAGGTTCCTCAACAACTGGGGTGACTGTAAATAGCTCGGCATCTCTTTCCTTCTTGTTGTCACCCTCTTGACCTTCTTGACCTTCTTTCCCAGCAAGGTCATCCTCTGGCTCAGCATGGTCTGCTTCTGGGTCCACCACTTGATTTTCCACTCATTTCCCAGACCTCAAAGTGACAATTGCCTACACATGCTCTTGATTTGAAGAATTTCTGATATTGCATGCCTTAAGGTTGTTCATTGATTGGCTGGGGAGCTTTCCCTTATCTCTCTCACCAAGGTGATTTGCCAACTGTCCCATCTGCATCTCCAACTTAGAGATTGCCTAGGTGTTCACCATGGTGGAATTGCTCACGTGATTGATTGATTGACCAGTCATTTTCATAAACTCCTTCATGGTATCTTCCAATGACTGTGTTGACGATGATGAGGCTTGAGTGGGGGCTTGGTAATTGGACACTGGCTGAGCCGAGCGACCATGATTTTGATATGACGGAGTAAATCCTAAAGGATATTGATTTTGAGTCTGATTTGAAGCTCCTCCTTGATTCCCTAGTTGGTTCTGCTTCCAAGAGAAATTAGGGTGATTCCTCCACCCTGGGTTGTACGTCTCAGAGTACGGTCCACTTGACTGCTTTCTAAAATCATTGAAAGCGTTCACTTGTTCCATCTGGTTCTCAAAGAAAACCGGCAAAGATAGACAAGTTTATGCTAAGTGCATCGGACTAGCACAGATAGAACAACTCTCGACAGTGAATTTGTTGGCAGCATTGATGGGCCGACTGACTTTGAGAGTGTCAAGTCTCTTGGTGAGCACATCTATCTGATTCTTTAAATTCATCTCCGTTTCTCCGCTCATCTCATAGATGCCTTCTTTCTTGGTGATTCGTGCTGATTTATCGCGACAACTCGAGAAGTCCCACTGTTGTGAGTTGTCAGCTATTTTGTCCAAAGCCTTGTATGCACGATCTCCCGTCAAACTCAAAAATGCCCCGTTATTGATCGACTCGATCATACTACAGTTGGGCTGAGACAACCCTTGGTAGAAAAATTGCACAAGTCTCCACTTTTCATAACCATGTGGGGGGCATTTAATAAGTAGATCCTTAAACCGCTCACAGCTCTCAGAGAACTTCTCATCCTTTTCCTGTGTGAACGGACTGATTTCCTTTCGGCACTCATTCACAGCAAACATTGGGAAAAACTTACTGTAGAATTTGGTCAATAAGTTTTCCCATGATGTAATGGACCTGGGCGTGTTGGAATCCAACCACGCCTTGGCTCTACCTTGAAGGGAAAATGGGAAGAGTCTGAGATTAACTGACTCTTCTGAGAAATTTTGAAATTTGAACATGGCACAAATGTCCTTGAAAGTTTTAACATGGCTGTAAGGACTTTCATGAGCCAGGCCATGAAATGACGGTAAAAGTTGGATGATGTGTGGCTTTAGATAGAAATGAGTTGCATTAGTTGGTGGTAACACTATACACGAATGGGAACTAGTCGCAACTGGTGCGAATAGCTCCCTGAGTGATGTAGTGAAATCCACGTCATAAGCTCAAATTTGCTCCACATGCCCAGCTCTTGCATCTTGGTACTCTTCACGCTCCTCTTGTTGTGCATCTCTCTCCTCTTGTTGTGCATCTCTCTCATTGTCTGCCCTCTCAACGTGTGCTCTAAGGGCTCTCCTAAGGTTTCTCTCTAAGTCGGGATCTAAAGGTGTTAACTCTAAGTTTAAGGATCGCTGACCATGCATACACTAATCAAGAAATTAAACTAAACAACTATAAAAACAGCAAACTAAATAAGCAAGAATGAACAAAACAAAAAAACAGGGACCACAAAATAACAAATAAAGAACAAAAAGAATAAACTAAATGAATTTAAAAAACTAAATTAAAAATAAACTACTAAACAATAAACTATATAAGCAAAAAAAAAAATGAACAAAAACTAAGCAATTTAAACAAATATTAACACATGCAGATAACAAAGAAATAGAATAATGAGAAAAAAATAATAAAAACAAACTAGCTTAGACAATTAAAAGAATTAAAACAACTAAACAAATAATTATCAAACTAACTATAAAAACAAACTAATTAAACAATTAAAAACAAAAAAAAACTTAACCACAACAAATCAACAGCAAATAACAAATAAAAGCAGGCAGAATATATCAACAATTTAAGGAAAAATTAATTATTAAACCAAATATTAACAACTGACCACATACTGCCTCAAGTCTGTTAGTGTAGTCAATAGAGGTGCGCTTGAGCGCAGGTTGAAGCAATCGATCACAAGCAACACAATGTAGCAGTCTATGCAAGTGCGCTCGATCGCAACAGAGGTGTGATCGAGCGTAGCACTGCACTGTTGTTTAATCAATAAAGGAACGCTCGCGTGCAACTACGTACTAAGCGAGCGCAGGTACGCGACAGTGGGAATAGTCTCTAGTGCGCTTTATCGCAATAGAGGTGTGATCAATCGCACTATCACAGAAACTAAACCGAAACTAAAAACAGCCTACCACTATTTTATAAACTTAAAATTTAACGAAAATAACACAAAAATAAACTAAGAACATAATTGAAATTGCAAAAATTAAATACTAGTAGATAAATAGAACTAATCTGAAAATAAAATAAAATTTAAACAAAAACAACGTTTCCCCGGCAACGGCGCCAAAATTTGGTGTACAAATTTACTTGTACTCGTAATAGCACGAACCGTTCGTAGTGCAGTAATGTGAAAGTGCGAGGTCGAACCTCAGGGAAACGCTTTTGTTCAAAATTAATTTTATATCTAGACTTACCCTATTTTAACCTAGTTCCGAGTTTGAACATTTAATCGAACATAAGGAGTGCAAAATGTAAACTATTCTAAAAAGCTTAAATTAAATAAAGAAAAGCAGCTAAGGTTAAAGAATCAACCTCACCCAAAATTAAAGTGCATGCTTAAACGTTAAACTCACACATCCGTCTACGATTTCACCCTTAATCATACTCTATTGCCGTTATGACACTAGTCGAACCTATTTGATATGTTTACCGTTAAAGAGCCATAACGGATATTAATCCTCGATAGAATCATCCACTATATCATTGATCACAGTGGATATCTAATCGAGTTTTAATCATCCGTTGTGCCCCCGGATTGGAACACAACAAATGTTAGACTTTTGACACATCACAAACGATAATCATTCACAACTTTTGTCACTTAAATTGAAATGAAACGAATACGAAATGTAAATGACGGAATGTAATGAACTTAACGTAAAAGCATAAAAAATGCTAAGGATGAGGCTTTATCTTTAACCTTAGTTGAAGATTTAGCTACCCATAATAAAAGGAAATAACAAAAAGAAAAGAGTAAGCATTAAAATTGAAAGGAAATAAAAAAAAAATTGAGGTTTAAAGAGGCAAGGTAGAGCCAAACAGTGGCTTCTGTTCTCTAGTTTGGGCTCTCAAAACGGAAGAATAAAAAAAAATTACACAAAGGTCTTACTTATAGACAACTAAGGTGCTGCCAGGTCACATAGGTGCGCTCAATCGCAGGCGGTGCGCTCGAGCGCAAAGATGAGTGCGCTCGATCGCAGGCAGTGCGCTCGAGCGCACATAACTACTCTGAGAATCCCACGGCGCATCAGGTGAAGCGATAGCGGCTAGGGCAACGCGGGCTTTACTGGCTGATGAGGCATGCGCTTGATCGCGCCCTTGCGCTTGAGCGCAGTGCGCTCGAGCACACTGGCAGGGGCCAGATCTTCACTTTTGACCCTTTTTCACCCTTTGAACCACAATTTGAATGTAATGACCTGCAACACCATAAATCACTTAAACAAACTAAAACAGTATAAATTAACTAGGCTAAGAGCCTAACAAATATAAATTAAGGGGTTTAAATGTACAACATTATGCACTCATCAATAAATGCCGTAAAATATTTTTGACAGAAAACATTTTCAAGAAAAATAACTTTCCTGAAAATATTTTTTAACGAAAACCGTTTTACGTCAAAGTAAACAGAGCTTTATAGTTATAGTTTATAGATTTATTTGAACATTATGATTTATTAATTTCCGTTTCACCATTATATATTGTCTTGGATTGGATTTATGCCAACTCCATTGAGAAGGAAATAACAAGCCTAGTTGAGTCATAACCTAATGCAGCCTCATAAGAACATCCATAAGAATCAAAATAGTTTATAAGGGAAAATTCACTTTACCCTCCTGAAGTTTTATGGGTTTTACAATTTGAACCCCAAAGTTTCAAAATTGGCAATGTACCCCTCTAAAGTTTCAAAAAGTTTTAATCTAAACCTTTCATCAACTTTTTCTGTCTAAATGGATGGAACTCAGCCCACGTGTGCCTCACATGACATATTAAGTCATTATCTTCCAATTTTGCCCTCAATCTAACCTAAGGACTTTTTTTTCCAACTCCAACATTAGCCAGCCCCTTTTGACTACCACCCATTGACCAACACGCACACGCACTACTCACTATCGTTTTCACTTGAACACCCCACACACTACACACTTGAAGCACGACAAGAAGAAGAAAGTGCCAGAACGTGGTCCTTTAGTTTATTCAAGTAGCAAATAACGGGGACCCAAAGTGTGTTGTTTGTGGTCTCCTTGTGTTTCTACCCCACCCACACGACACAACACACGCACGACAACAGCAAGCCAACAGTTTCAATGAACTTGTTTGTGGTCCTATTGCATGGAGAAAGGGGATAGCAAATTATACTTGCTTACATAAATTTCGCTTTCTTACGAGGTATGCCCCAATTTTCCTTTTAATTTTTTACCATCTACTTTAGGGTTTTTTGTAAAATTGTGGGTTTTGGGGGAATATTGGGTTTGAGGTTATTGGCAATTGTTTATTGAATATTTTGTAGGGTTCTTGTTCGATTGTCTCACATAACCCATTATTCATGTTTGTTTGTGGCATGCACCCACTAGATTGGTCATTCGAACAATCTTAGGGTTCCTGTGTTTTTTTATTTAATTAATTTTTTTCCTTCAACTGTTGGTTTGGGTTTGTTTAGGGTTTAGGATGAAATTCATCCTAAGATTAGGGTTTAGGGTTTGGTTTTATGGTTTGTTGGCTTTTGGATGAAATTCATCATAGGGTTTAGGGAAAAACATTATCTTAGGGGATTGATTGTGTTGTGTTGTTTTTAATTGAGACATGACTATCCATAGAAAAATTCAACAGCTTTTATTATGTTAGGGTTTCAATGAGGTACTATAAATCCCATTCCTAAACCCTTAAAAAAAAAAAAAAAAAATTGTAATAACTTTTATTAGGTTCCCCAAAAGATTTTTATCAAATGCTCCATATATACTAATTATTAATGACATTATTAATTTATCAATAGCATAATTGTTGTTGGACATGTAAATTGTACTTTGAATAACAGGACATTTAAATTTATCACTTTGTAGGATGCCCAATTCGAGATTAGTGTTCGAGGTCCACTATGGTGGTAGATTCAACAGGACAATTGGATTTGAGTACATTGGGGGTGATGTGGCAGTCCATATAGAGAGTGTTGACTCCAATAAATTGTCATACTTTGAATTGGAAATCATATGCCGACCTTATGGGTACAACTCAGGGGATTTAATATTTTTTCAAGAGCCTGGTAAAAGTCTAGTCAATGATTTGCATTTAATTACATCTTACCATAATGTACTATTTATGGTTAAACAACATAAATCTCATAATGTAATTCACTTATTCGTATGTTTCTTTTGAGGAGTTTATAGTTGTTGAAGAGGATTATGAGGAAAATGATGAAGATGAAGATTGAGGGAGGGTTGACCTTAATAACCCTTGGTGGTGTGATAAGATTAGTGATGATGAAGATCTATTTGATGTAGATGTTGATGACATTGATGGTGGTGATGCACCATCAAAACAAAACCAAATGGATCTAATGTAGCTAAGTGTTAGGAATGGGAACATGATAGGGATGAAAGAGGTGATGATGATAGATGTGATCAACATGATAATGATGAAGGAGAAGGTCATGAAGATAGAAGTGATCACAATGATAATGATGAGGGAGAGGCTGTTGTTAATCAAGATGAAGGGGATAACAGTAGCTATAATTTTAAGAAATCTTTTGACGACGACGACAATGATGATGATGACAACTCTAAAATGGGTAGGAGTGATATACTTGAGTCACTAGTCACCAGTGATGAAAATTGTAAAACACAATCTACTATACGCACATTAGATTTTCATGCTATGGATCTACATGATCCAGCCATTAAACTTGGGATGAAATTCCTAAACATTCAAATGTTTAGGGAAGCAGTGAGGGTATACAATCTGAAGAAGGGGAAAGACATCAGATTTAAAAGAAATGAAAGAATGAGGTGTGTAGTTGTATGCAGAGATGTCAAATGTAAGTACAGGGTGTATGCAAGAAAGATGCCTGATGAAGAATCATTTCAGGTAATATTTGTACGTACAGTCTAAACACATTTGTGGTCGAAAATATCGAAACACCATAGTAAACTCCTTTTGGATAGCACACAAATTAATTGACAAGTTTAAGGTTCAGCCCAACATGCCTTTGGATGTAATTCAAAATAAAGTGAAGGACAAATGGCATGTGGATGGCACCCCAAGTATGATGTACAAAGCTAGGAGGAAAGCCAAACAAAAAATATATGGGAAGCTTAAGGACCAATATGGAAGGTTGTGGGACTATTGTGAAACTTTGAGGCATACTAACAGCGGAAGCTGGGTCGTGATGAAAGTTGACAGACCGAATCCCAATTTGCCTCCAAAGTTTGGAAGACTCTATGTTTCCCTGGCAGCCATGAAGAAAGACTTTTTAAAGGGTTGTAAGCCTATCATTGGGGTAGATGGGTGCTTCCTAAAATGACCATTCAAGAGCCAACACCTTTCTACAGTTGGAAGAGATGGGAACAACAACACGTACCTAATTGCTTTTGCAGTTGTCGAGGCTGAGATCAAAGTCAGCTGGATCTGGTTCCTTGAAATCCCGATGTCTTATCTTAGGACCCATGCCAGGCATGGTAGGCCAACATTCATTTCAGATCGACAGAAGGTAACATTTTTTTTCACACTTTAAATATTCCTAAAATTAGATTGAATATTTTCTTGGTAACAGTATTTTATTTTATTTTCCAAGGTCTTATGCCTGCTTTTGAGGCTGTTATGCCAATAGTTGATCACATGATATGTGTTAGGCATTTATATGCCAACTTTAGAGACATTGGGAGCATCTCGGGTTGGCATTAAAGGAACAATTGTGGGCCGCAATGTCTTCATACACAAAATATGAATTCAATGATCATATGGAAGAGTTGAAGAAGATGAACAAAGACGCATATGGATAGTGTGTTAAGGAGTGGTAGTGCGCTGTCTAGTCCACAGTCATCTACTATTTTTAAGGTAATTAAATCTAACCAGTTTTTTTATTTTTTCTCTTTTTTCTTTTTACTTGTCTGGATACCATCATGGTTAGCTTTTATATAACTTATTGTTGATTTGTTTTTAAACATGTAAAGAAGAAGGGCATATCCAACAGAAAAGCATCTACCAGTGTTAGTGGTACACATTCCAATAGGAAGGAAATCCATTTCCCACACCTTTTTGATGAGTGAAAGCACACACCTCCCCCTGGTTTTGCTAATGAACATAGACAATTACCACCTGCTAGAGCTACTGATGAAGGAAGACTATCCCCACCACTTACAAATTCTGATCATGAACAAGGAGTTGGTACATGCATTGTACTACCTCCAGCATGGGGTGTGTCACTCAGAACCTTAACAGATGATCTAATACTTCCTCCGTTGTCCATAGGAGGCCCTGCATCAAGGACTTGCCATTCGAATCAGATAGTTGACATTTGTCATACTGTTCCTATAAAAAACACCAGCCCAATACACATTGACTTAACTGAAGATGGAGGTGAAACTGAAACTGAAACTGCTACAAGAAAAGGGTCATTGACTAAGGGTGGTGCAACGTTAGGACCTGCAAGAAAAGGTCCTAAAACTAGAGGTGGTGCATCTGTTTTAAGTGGAAGTAGGGGTGGTGCAACCGGGGTTGGTGCAACCAAGGGTGGGGCAGCCAGAGGTAGGGCAATAAGGGGTGGTGGAACAACATCTGTGGTAGGCAGAAGTGGTGGAAATGCTTCTTTATTATAACCAAGTGAAAGGCAAACGAATTGTTACAACTATCCAAAAATGAATAGAAATTATGGAACTAAGAGAAAAAGAAAAAATCCAAAATTGAAAGCCATAAACTTTGTTGTTTTAGACTCGTTAGTCTATCACAATGTTGATTTTGGTGTGTTAGGTGTTATGTACAAAGACATGTAAATTTGGTATGTTGGTATGTTAGTTGCCATGCAAATATTCATGGCATTATTATTGTGTTTTGCTATGTTTTGTGGTATGTAAATATTAATGAAATTATAAGTGGTATGTAGCTATATGCAACTGGATCTTTGAATGAAACTTACAAACTATGGAGATTTTGGGTATGTTGTTTTGGTATGAGGATCTAAAAACCTTGTGAAATTAACAACTTTGGTATTTTTGGGAAGTTGTTTAGTATGAAGATCTAAAAGCCTTGTGAAATTAACAGCTTTGGTATTTTTAAGAAGTTGTTTTGGTATGAGGATGAAAACCATACGAAATTAGTAGCTTTGATATTTTGGTATCTTGTGTTGATATGAGGATCCAAACCCTTTTAAATTTAGAGCTTTGCTATTTTTGGTATTTTTGGGAAGGTGTTTTGGTATGAAAATCAAAACCATACGAAATTTGCAGCTTTGATATTTTGGGGTATTTTACAGCTTTGATATGTTGATATGAGGATCCAAACCCTATGAAATTTACAGCTTTGCAATTTTTGGTATTTTTTGAAAGTTGTCTTGGTATGAGGATCTTTCAATTAAATTTAAAGTCTTGGGTGTTTTTGGTATGTAGTTTTGGTAATTCCACATGCAATTATTAAATGGTGCTCTCTACTACATACTTGCTAGAAGGTATTGAACACAATAATGTAAAATAAATCCCATATAGGAGTAATGGAGTTAAACTAAACAAAATAAGTTCCACACAGGACTAATGTCTTTAAACTTAACAAATCCCACTTGGGAGTAATGGAGTTAAACTAAACAAAATATAAATCCCACACGGGACTAATAGAGTTAAACAAGTCATGCTCCAACATAGGGAGTAATTTTTTAAACAAATTAACTCCAAATAGGACTAACATAGTTCTATCATACTACACATTGGTTACTAACGTATCCACAAATCAAAACAAAAAAACTACGCCACGATCAACCAGATCCACCATGATGGGCAACCTCATGACAGCATCACATGGCCTAATTTGCAATCACCTTTTCCATTGAGAGAGAATCCAAAGAAGCACATGCATAGTGCAAAAATCATTTCAATCCACGAACATACGATGATTGTATGGTAATTCTTCTTCATAGCATGTATCTTTATATCATCAATCTCGATTTGTTTATGATAATTTGATATCTCATTCAGAAGTTGTTCCTTCATATGTCGGGCTTCAGTCTCCATCTCAAGCCTTTAGCTGCACAGTTTTTTTCTCATTTTCTGCTCTTGCCTTCCCAACTTCAGCTTAAAACAATGTTTCATTTGTTTCGCTTGACCCTCCAAATATTCATGCCTTTGATACAAACGATGTACCACCTTCCTACCAAAGGAGCGCATTTTAGGATCAAGCCATTCAAATAAACCACAATCTTGATTAATCTACAAAACACATTAGAACTACAAATTACCAACCTAAATTAATTAAATAAATAAACTAAACAAAAAGCAGTAAACAATGACGGTTCATATACTAATTATATAAAATATCAACTACTTGCCTTCCAATTTTCGCAACTCACGAACCTTTTTCCAAAGTTTTTCTCAGTGTTTACAGTTTTGACAACGGTGGCCCGTTCGCAAAAGCAAACGCACTGCACCGCACTTGAAGAACTGCTATGAGCTAAACCAAAAAACTTTCACTTTCATTTGAGGTTTCCATTCTACATGATATAGTAATACATAATTAGTCTGCTTGCACATTTATTTTTTATTTTTATTTTTTTTGGCAAAATAACTAGAGAACGAGAGGAGTGGAGGAAGCTTATTTCAGACTGAGTTTCGGGCTTATGCTGATGAGTTTTGTCTGATCTTCTCATTCTTTAATTAATTACATAAACATAAATTAAATGGAAATAACACAACCAACCAAGCTACAAGTGATTAACTCATCCATTAAACGTTGTAGCATGAAAACATAATGTTTATTGGAAGCTAAACCATAATAAACACGTAAATCCCAAGAGGCAGATAATATTCCCCTAAACAACAAGAACCTTAAACAATATTCCCACAAATCCCCCAATTTTACACAAAACACCTAATTTTACACAAAACCCTAAAATAGTAGAGTAGATGATCTCATATTCTGAAAGTTGGGCATACCTCCTAAGAAACTCAACAGTTGTCGTCTGTGTGTAGAAAAGGGGAAATGCCGAAGAAAGCTTCAGAACTTCAAAGTTGTCACTGGACTAAGAGCACGAGAGTTTGGCCATTCTCTGTAATCATTGTCGTGCTTGAGGTGTGTGGTGTGTGTGTGGGTTTGTTGGAGTTAAAAGGATAAGGAGCAGCACATGTGTCGGTGGGGTTCAAAAGGGGAGGGTAAACATGTAAAGTCCTTTGGTTAGATTGAGGGCAAAATTGGACGATAATGACTTAATATGTCACCTGAGGTGCACGTGGACTGAGTTCCATCCATTTAGATGGAAAAAGTTAACGAAGAGTTTAAATTGAAACTTTTTGAAACTTTAGGGGGTACATTGCCAATTTTAAAACTTTATGGTTCAAATTGAAAAACCTTGAAACTTCAGGGGGGTAAAGTGAATTTTTCCCTAATTATACTAATTAAGCATGAGAATTTTCATTGTAGGAGTACGTGAACCCATGTGACCATGTCCTAGTATTTACCTAACCACATGAAAATTGTCATAGGGCCACTCAACCACCACCATTGATAATGTGTTGCATTGTATTTACTATTGTAATACATGGGTTTTTATGGAGTCGTTATCAATTTAACGCTCTTCCGGGTCTTGAAGGTCATGAGGAACATGGATCTTTTATATCTTGACATTATGTACACTATTTTTTTTATTTTTTTTTTAGAGGAAAACATTCCAGTCACATTCATTTAAAGATAATACGAGTATAAAGCTCTTATAATATAGAGCAAAAAGCTTTGAAGCAACCATATATAGCCAAAGCTACGAGGTTACAAATGTCAAAGATAACATCAAAGATAGAACGATCCCAATCTCAAACAAGATCTGTTAACCCATAACTAGTCTTCATGTATAACAACAAATCTGCTCTAGACAGGTTCATTCCAATTCATAGGTAGCTCTTATTCCTCGACCTGAGAGTAGGAAACCCTCGTGCCGAAACGCTTCCTCCTCGACCCGAAAGCTAGGATATAGATCTCATCTACAACTCAAGGGACTGGACCATAAACAAATACCTCACGGATCAATAAGAGAACATAGCCTTATTACAAGCAACAAAACAACAGGAAATATAAAATAAGGAACAAATAACAGGGAAAGAACAATAGAAACCGAAAAATACAGGGGAAATGAAAGCAAAAAAATCAGAAAGCCCAAAAATAGAGCACACTAGGTGGATGACGGCAGCCAAAAGAAAGGTTGATCGCATGCTTGCCAAAAACCAAAGCTGGCATTGAAAGCAAATAGGGCCAGTGAAACGAGCTGGGGGGCACGAGAACAAACCCAATAGTGGATGGTGGACGACAAAGCGGCGCGGAGGAGATCAACGGCACACTCAAAGAAGTGGGGGGTTGTTTGAGTGAATCTCGTAGACTATTAAATAATTAAAATAATCAAACGAACTTAAGTATATAGTTATATATAATTAAGATTAATAAGATTGTATATAAGCTAAAGGCTGCCTGATCAAGAACAATCATTTGTTCTACGTACCGATGGATACAATGGCTTGTGAGGACAGCATGTCAGCATGATACTACTCTACAACATTATATATATGGACTTTTTTCTTTTTTTCTTTTTTTGACATGTTTGCACCAGAGGGGAGAGAGGAATTCGAGCTAGTGGCCTCCACTTCATTAGGCGTGATCTCAGCCGATTGAACTACCTCTTTGAGACATATGGACGACTTTTTCTTTCTCTTTCGTAATCAATAAATCTTTCCTGATATATATGGATATTTTAATTTATTTTAAAAACAATTTCTGATCTCCTAACTTCTGCCAGGTAGATGGATGATTAACTTAACAAATATATATATGGATGATTTAAATTGAATTATTTCCTAATATTTTAGATTGGCAAGGAATGGTTGACAATAATATTGGAAGCATGCGACACCATATTTTTATCAACTTGATCGTGCGGGTCAAATTCTTCTCCTATTTCCCAGCCAATATATATATAAAATAATTTTTTTTCTTTTTTTTTTTTTTTTTAAAAAGTCAAATACTTGCTTGTGGTTTGCTAGAGTTCTCTCCGTAGTATTCTTCTAGCGTTTTTCCAGTCTTACGTAGAACATGATTTAAGAAAAAAAATAAAATTGTAGTACATTTTTTTACCAAAAGATTAATTTTTATGAGTTAATAATTATGTTCTAATGCTTTAAAACTTGTTTTTGGATTCAAAACTAAAACCTAAGGGTTGACGGTTAACCCTTTAGGGATGGTATCACCAAAAATGGATTTGATCATCCTAAATTTAGTGCTAATGCCTCAAATTTGGTGTTAATGCCTAAAAAAACGGGTGGTGGAGACCATTACAATTTTATTTTTTTTAAATCATGTTTTACATAGGACTGGGAGAATGCCAGGAGAACACTACGGGGTGAATCCCTAGCATTTTCCTACTTATTTTAGTTTAATTCTTATTAAAAACAAAAAAACAAAAAAACAAATCTAATGCCAGTTTTCAACATACAACCCCCGACTCATCTTCAAGAAATAGCTCAATCGGCTAGGACTACACTTAATGAAGTGAAGGTCAATAGTTCGAATCTCTCTTCTTCCTCTTGTGTGGACATGTCAAAAAAAAAAGGTACACCCCCTCCCCCTGCCAAAACAAGCGGACGCTAGCTATTGACTAAAGGGAACCTTTCGTGTACATACCCAAGTAATCCCGTGATCATGAGGAGATAAGCATAGGCCAGGGGCCGGCGAGGGGATCCTGATCCCAAGCATAGTGGGGCACATTTAGAGGTGTTGATACATTAATTTTAAAATGGTAATTAAGGTTAGTCAACTCTCCTAATTACAATTTACAGGTCGTTAAATCGTGAAAATGGCCACAATCATGACACCCCAGCACGTGGCCGACAGATTGATGCATGAGAGCCAGTAGCTAAAAGAAGGGTGGCCGGTGAGCAGTAGTGTGGATGAACGAAAACAATGAAAAAAAAAATTAGATTTGATCATTTTAAAGAAAATAGATTTAAAAACCCAATCGGATTTGGTGAGATGGCAATGAATCCCAATATTATCAAGCTAATGATTGGTTCATCTATATTCGAACTATACATGAAAAACTGTAATTAGTTGCTTAACTATGTAATATTGGAAAAATGAGAGGCCATTCATGACGCGAAGCGTCACATTAATTAAGTCAAATAATTGTTAAATGTGGTCATTTTTTGCGCATGCATGCAGCAAGATTTCGGCTAGCTAGTTGGATTTAATTATTATAAGATTTGCTTGTGATTGTTAATTTGCATGAATTAAGCAAGCATGGCTGTTAAAGCGTTGACTAATTTAGATGCGGCGTGGGTATATGCCATTAGACGCTGGATATCTTTCGTAAGATGCACACTATATAGATGGCTTCTCTCCTCCTTATCCTAGCCCTCCGCAACACAGAACCCATCACTTTCTCTCTTGTCGCTCTCCTCGCCCAACTTAAATTCAAGATTCAAAAATCATTTATGTACTGTCGACATGTTACATTTCTAATATATCAATTTGAGCACATATTTATGAATTTTTATAGTTTTTTTTTTTTTATGCATATATTGTGTGAATTACCAAATTTTTAAGTTAGAAAAAATTTTGTAAGATGCCAAAAAAAAATTTTAGGGACTCCGCAATATTAAATATGTGGCTCTGCCACTGTGTAGTTTGTATGTGTCTCTTTGCTTCTTGTTTCTCTTCTCTCTTTTATTCTCTCTTTTTCTTTTTCTTTTTTATTACTATAATATATTTATGAAAAATGCTAGTGGTTCTCCCCGTAGGTTCTCTTAGCATTCTCCCAGATTTACGTAAAACATGATTTAAGAAAAATAAAATTGTAGTAGCCTCTACCACCAATTTTTTTAGGCATTAGCACCAAATTTGAGGCATTAACACCAAATTTGTGAGACATTAGCACAAAAATTGAGGCATTAGCATCAAATTTAGGATGATCAAATTCATTTTTGGTGATATCATTCTTAAAGGGTTAACCTTCCACCCATAGGTTTTAGTTTTGAATCCAAAAACATGTTTTAAAGCATTAGAACCTAACTATTAACTCATAAAAATTAATCTGTTAGCAAAAAAATGGTACTATAATTTTAATTTTTCTTAAATCATGTTCTACGTAAGACTAGGAGAACGCCAGGAGAACCTACGGGGAGAACCCCTAGCAAACCCCAATATTTATATATGTTATCAGAGCAATTTTTCGTGGCCTTCAATAAATGTTTTTTGAAGTTTTCTTGGCGTTTTCTTATGACGATCTCGTGAAAATATCTTTGGTTCGGTCTGTGCGTAAAAGGCCACATTTACGCCCACCAATCCCACATTGCCACATAAGCCAAAACAAAATAATTGCATAAAAATAGCCTACGATTAGAACCACCTAATGAAGAAAAAAAAAATGAAAGAAGAGAGAAAGGCAAAGAGAAGAAAACAGAAAAAATAAAAATAAAAATAAAAATAAATAAATAAATAAAGGCGTCTCACCGTCTCCGGCGCCAACAGTAGTCTTCTCTGGTTTATGATGATAAAATTTCCCTTAGGGTTAACCTTTCACCTCTAGGCTTTAGTTTTGGAATCCAAAAACGAGTTTTGAGGCATTAAAAACGAGTTTTGAGGTATTATAAACGGATTTGAGGCATTAGAAACGGATTTGAGGCGAGTCATGCGGTTTTCAGGCGGCTCAAGGTCTGGCACACCGGCGAGACCCAGGCGTGGGTCTCGCCAGACGCGGCGTGGGTCAGGCGAGACCCAGGCGTGGGCCTCGCCAGACCTGGCGTGGGTCAGGCGAGACCCACCCCGGGTCTGACCGTCTCCGTTGCCGTGGATCCAACCGTCTCCGTCGTCGTGGGTCACTACCTCTTTGACCTCCGATGGATGATTTGGGTTTTGATGATGGTTATCAAGTGTTTTGGTCTTATTTTCTTAAGATGAAATAGATGAGGTGTCACTAGTTGAATTGATAACAGAAAACTCATATTTTATGCAAAGACGGTATAGTAGCACTTCTCCAATCTCATTGTTCCATTTGCCAACATGTTGTCATGCGACTCCACACGCCATCCAATCCAAAGAAATTGTTGCTGCAGCCGTACGCTGCCAATTAAGCTCCTCTAATCACTATGATAGCATGCTGTTAGAAAGATCTTCCATAGACGACTCAAGAATAGTCGTGTTCACAGATATTGGAGGCCCCACATGCATGCTGTCACACGCCACTAGCAGAATCTCCACTCGTCGCCATTGCGACTCCTTTTAGCAAAACAACCACTAAAATTGGTGTTTCAACCCTAAATCAGCTTATATAGACTTTGAATATATGGGTTTGGATTTACTTATGTATATTAGGTACTAATTTTTTTTTTTTATAATTTCTAAATATAAGATTTAATACTAATAAATATACTTACAACACAAAGTAAACAAGATAAAATTCAACAACAAAAACACTAGCTCGAAAATGATTAAAAATATGTTACTTTTTTGGGAAACTATACAAGTACACTTGCCTTTGAATTACCAATGTTATTTTTGCAATGTTCTCTCAATATTTTAATTTTTGTAATGTTCTCACAGTTTACCATTAGGATCGCATCGTTTCCTTATCGTTTAGATTTTTTGTTAAATCCTAAAAACAAGTACTATAAAATTCATTCTTATTGTATTTTTTATTCGGACCAACCTCATTCTACAATAAATAAACCTAATTTATGTATTGTTGTTCCTAGTTGAACTCATAATCTATGCTCTAATACCATATTAATCACAATTTATATCCTTAAAACTTAACTAATAAAAATAAATAAATATAATCATTTAATCAAATAATTTTACCATGCAAATCTATCTTCCATAGCAACTATTTTTTTCTTTTCTTTTTTCTTTTTCCTTTTTTAAGTTTGTTAACGGTGGCTACCAACCATTTTCTCATCGGGCGTAAAAGAAATAAAAAAATAATTAAAAAAACAAAAAAGAGAAAAGGTTATCATGGGATTAAGTGTGGGCCATGCCTGTTCTTAGTTATCTACTGAAAACCAAGAGGGCCGTTTTCAAGGAAAAAAGTAAGCGGTTTCACAAAAGTGGGCTCCCCACCCCTCCTCTCAAATTCTCAGATTCTTCGAAATGATTGCTTTTATTTTTTACCATGCCAAAATGATTGCTTTGTTCCGCTTTCCGTACGGGAAATCGCTGACAATTCCTTGGCTTTGAAATTTCAAAGGCAACTTCCCGTAGGGCCGTAGCTAATTTTAGTCTAATATTTATTTTTTCACCTTATATTGTCACGATAAGGACACCAATTTTAGAATAATGGCCCAAATCCATTATTAATATCCCCAGTATATATATATTGTCCAACATTTCATGACAAACAGCATCGAATTAAGGTAAATTAATTTAAATGTTCATCAAAACGGTAACAATATATATATGTGTGTGTGTGAGAGAGAGAGAGAGAGATATTGATGCATCATGCAACAAGTGATGGCTTCCTTGGATTAAAAAAAAACCCTTTTTGGATGCTGTAAATCTTACCATATATGGAAAGATTAATACAAGCAAAAATGAATGTCAACTTTCATGTACGTTGCTTTCTCAAAGGCTGTCTCTAATATGCCCAATGGATATCTATAAAAAATAAAAAATAAAAAGATACTTCATTTTGGCCCCTAAACTTTTACACAATTTTACAAACCCCTAAACTTTAAAATCTCACTTTGGACCCCTAAACTTTGACCTTCAGTTAATTTTAGTCATTAAAAATACAAAAAAGACCAAAATATCTTTGATTTTTTTTAAAAAAAAATAAAAAACGTTTTGAAAGTTATAATTTTATACAAAAGTCATAGGTACAAACGTTATGTAACGTTTAAAATTTAATGGATGAGTCCACATTGAGAGGATTTGAAAGTTTAGGAATCCAAAATTAAAAATTTTAAAATTTGAAAAAAAAAAATTATAAAATCACATGAAAGTTATAGCAAAATTTTTCAAATATATTATTTATATATATATGCCCCATGGATCTCATGATACTACGTACGTACTAGCAGTGTGTACAGAAATCACCTTATTCCATTGTCAAAGCCAAAAAAGCAACTTATTTGTTCGATCGCCACTTTTCCTGACATTTTATTGTAGGCGTTAGACTTTGCGGGCTGGTTAGCTAGTTGTAAGAGATTCGAAGATGGTGACAATAATTACGATCCTTTTTCCAATTCAGCCAAATTGGATGCCCCCCATCTTCCATTGGAAATTAATTACTTATTCTCACCTAACATATAATATAGTACTATTCTATATATTTAATTCGTCTCAATTACAAAAATTATATTCTAATTATCTGATCGAATAAGGAAAATGTTTTATGACAAGAAGAAAAAGCTAGCTTATTAATTAACACATGGTCATTTATTATTCTATATATAAGAAATTGGGTTAAATACTTAATACTCCATTGCGGTTTCACAATTTTATTTTTCTCCCCTTAGGATTTGATTTTTATCACAGGAGATGCATGTGGTTTTGATAAAAGACTAAATTGGTCCTTCTATCAGTTAACTGTTAGTTGATTTAACAGACTGACACGTGAACGAATGAAAATTTAACATTTGGCACAAGTAGCCACGTCATCATTGATGACGTGGCCATCTAATTATTATTTTTTTTTTTTTAAAAAAAGGAAAAAAAAAATGGGGGCAGGTTCGGCCACCCCCCTTGGGCACCAAGGGGTGGCTCGGCCACCACCCTTGGCACCATGGGGGTGGCTGGCCACCCCCATCCACCATGGGCTTGGCCAAGTCGCTTGGCCTCAAGACCCCATTCGCCATGCTCCCCGGCAACGAGCTCTTCTCGCTGGAGATGTCGAAGACCAAAGCCCTAATCCTTGCCTTCTACAAGGCCATCAGCATGCGCATCAAAGAGGAGACCGAGGTCATTGAGGGAGAGATCGTGGAGATCTAGATCGATCTTCCCGCCGTCGCCCGCGCTGCCTCCAAGACCAAAAAGCTGACCCTAAAGTCAACAGAGACGGAAACATTGTATGACTTGGGCGCGAAGATGATTGAGGCGCTGGGGAAGGAGAAGGTGCAAAGCGGAGACATGGTAGCCATCGACAAGACCTCTGGGAAGATCGCCAAGCTCGGGAGGTTGTTCTCAAGGTCCAGGGGCTACGACACCATAGGGCCTCAAACCAAGTTTGTGCAGTGCCCCGATGGGGAGCTCCAGAAGCGCAAGGAGGTCGTGCATTGCAGATGAGGGTGGCGGCCACCCCTTGGTGCCCAAGGGGGTGGCTATGGTCCCCAATTTTATTTTATTTTTTGTCTTTTTTTTAAAAAAAATAAAAAATTTAATTAGGTGGCCACATCATCATTGATGATGTGGTCACTTATGCTAAGTGTCAAATTGTCATTCGTTCACATGGACTTTCGTTAAGTCAACTAACAGGAGAACCAATTTAGTCCTTTATCAAAACCACAAGAACTTTCTGTGATAAAAATCAAACCTTAAGCGAGAAAAAATAAAATTGTGAAACCCCAAAGAGATATTAGGTATTTAACCCTAAGAAATTTCTGTAAAACTTATTTATTTTTAATAGCATTTCTATATATATTCACATAATTATAATAGAGGGACATATGGTGTAGCTAGCCTAGCTAGCTACTTCATCCCCCAATGCTGTGAATTTTCTTATAATATATAAATAAATCAATTGGTTGATGCACCATATATGAGGCATCTAGATTTTAACTATATAGACTTGTATGTAGTGTAGTAGACCTAAACGACAACCTTGAAGTGATCGAGCGGACGGTCGACTTCTTTTCTTAATTATCCTTAATTTATTTTTATAATTATATTATCAAATTAAGTGATAATTGTTGGCAGCAGGTGAAGCCCACATTAAATGTGACAGATTGCCCGTTAATTGTGCAAAAGTCTTGAATACAATATTTTGGAACTTGCTACGAAAACAGATCGATGTAGTCCGTCCTCGTGCATCTTCTTCGCAAAGGGATAGTAAAGACTATAGAAGGAAGGCTGTTAAAGCGTTGACTAAATTGATTCCTTGGGTATATGCCTTTGGTAGCTTGATTCTTCGGTCAGATGAACACTATATAGCCGCCCTATCTCCTCCTCATCCTTTCCATTCGCAACACAGCAACCTCTCTCTCTCTCGCGTTCCTCTCCTCCTCCAACTGAACTTGAAGGTTCAAAAAGCAGGTCACTCTCTCTCTCTCTGTCTCTGCATAATGTTACAAAAAGTTTCTTTTATAGACTTAGAACATGAAACCTGACACATTCCTTGCTCATAATTGGAACTGCTGTCAATCGTAGGATGATCAGGACCACTGTTTTCTTTTCTTTTTTTATACCTCTCCACTTTTTAGTTAAAGAGAGAACCACTTTCCTCCATTCTGCCTATATCAGCTGTCTCCCTATACATACCTTCTACTTATCTTCCACTTTCTTTTATATATCTTGATTCTTGAATATATATATATCTATATATCTCATCTGTGTTTTAGCCAAGAGCTTTTTGTTAATTAGAATCATTCGTGTGATCAACAGTGCACATGAGCAGCTGCTTGCTCTATCATATATTATGAATATTCAAGTTCCCTTGTTTTACTGTTGCTCCACTTGGTCGATAGCTTTCTTTGATATTATCGTACAATTACAAACCAGCAGATGGATTATATGTATTTGGTAGCAAGTAGCGACCCACTTGTTTATAATTATTTCATCATTTTTACGTGATATTATGTTGGGAGATTGAAGTGATTATGGAGTTTTTATTAATAGCACATTAATATATAGAGTTGAACATAATTCTAATTCAAAAATTTAAATTAATGGACTAAAATTTACTTAGATATACTAAACACCTTTTTTTTTAAATATTTTTTTAATATAAAATACAACGTACACTTACTACATATTAATTGTTGAAGCGGAAGATATTTTTCTTAAGGTCTTTCACAGGCTGCACTTGCAACTTGCAACTTGCAAGTCCATGTCGGCCGGGCCAATACGTACCGTGGCCACATCTTTTTTTTCTATCTTCAACCGAAGGTTTTAATTTTTCTTCCAGAAACGTACATATATAATTAATGTATTGGAAGATTTTTATTCAAAAGCTGTCTTTATCCGTGCCATCGAATCTTTTGGTATACTAAAATGGGATAACATAAATTAGAAAAGAAATTAAAATAATTAATTAAGAGAGCATCTCCAGTTAGCCAATTAGATTAATGTTATTTTAGCTATTGAAAACAGTTTCTTTCTTTTTTTGTCATTTTAGTTATTAGTTTCTCATGTTATACACTGCAGCATAATATTTATTTTTATTTTTTATTTTAATTAAATATTATTTTTATTGTTTTTATTTTTGCTGAGGGTGAGGGTTCAAGAGAAAAAAAATAATAATAATAATCTTACTAGTTGTTAATGTAAACTTTCAAATAGAAAAACTTCTATTTTTGCTGGAGCTACAAATTAAAAGGGTAGTATACATATAAGCTAAATTTTAACAAAACTTTTCAAGTTCAAATCAACTAGACATTTTTATTTTTTTTACTTTTGAAATGGATAAAAATATTTTTCAATTATAACTAAATAAATATTATTTGATTTAAATAAAATGAAAACGAGGACGAAGACGAAGACTAAGACGAAGATGATATTAAGTCATTGTGTGCAATTCCATTCCTAGGTGACAGAAACAATAAATGGGCCAACAATCCGATTGGCTGNCTTATACAAGATTGTGTCATAGCAAAGGTTTTGTGAGTATAAACATCTTGTAATCCTTTATCTTTTTACTGATTTAGTTGATTTCCTGGGTTTGGCTGCCCCGGAGAGGTTTTACATTTTAGAGAGTTCTCTAAATGGTTTCCTCTTCGTAACCAAATTCTGTGTGTTCTTTATTGCTTATTGCTTTACATGTTTGGTTGAATTGTTTATTGCTTTACTGTTTTCAATTCCGCATAAATTGTGATAAACAATTAGTTGGAGTCTGCTTAGGGTCTTTCAAAATTCAACCACAAAAACACTAGCTCGAAAATGATTAAAAATATATTACTTTTTGGGGAAACTATATACGTACACTTGCCTTTGAATTACCAATATTATTTTTGCAATGTTCTCTCAATGTTTTAATTTTTGTAATGTTGATCACAATTTACCATTAGGATCGCATTGTTTCCTTTTCGTTTAGATTTTTTGTTAAATCCTAAAAAGAAGTATAAAATTCATTCTTATTGTATTTTTTATTCGAACCAACCTCATTCTACAATAAATGAGCCAAATTTATGTATTGTTGTTTCTGGTTGAACTCATAATCTATGTTCTAATTCTATATTAAATCACAATTTATATCCTTAAAACTTAACTAATAAAAATAAATAAATATAATCATTTAATCAAATATTTTTACTATGCAAATCTATCTTCCATCGCAACTTTCTTTTCTTTTTCTTTTTCTTTTTCCTTTTTTTTTTCCTTCATTTTTAAGTTTGTTAACGGTGGCTACCAACCATTTTCTCATCGGGCGTAAAAAAAATAAAAAAGAGAAAATGTTATCATGGGATTTAAGTGTGGGCCATGCCTGTTCTTAGTTATCTACTGAAAACCAAGGAAAAAAGTAAGTGGATTCACAAAAGTGGCTCCCCCCACCTTCTCGGAGAAGGATCCTCTCCATTTCAAATGAAATGGAGAAGAACAAGTTAGTTGTTTTTTAGGGATATTTTTATCCAAATGAAAAACAGAAAGCTCTGAAATTACAAAATTATCCGTTAAAAGTAATTAACTTGTTCCTATCCATTTCATTTGAAATGGAGAGGATCCAAGTCCCTCAAATTCTCAGATTCTTCGAAATGATTGCTTTCATTTATTTATTTATTTTTTAATATGCCAAAATGATTGCTTGTTCCGCTTTCATCGAACCTTTTTTTTAAATTGCTGACAAACGACAAGTCCTTGGCTTTGAAATTTCAAAGGCAACTCCCCGTAGGGCCGTAGCTAATTTTAGTCTAATATTTATTCACCTTAATTTAAATATTGTCAAGATAAAGAGGCTTTTTAAATTTTTTTTTTTTTTTTTAGTTTAAAGAGCTAATTTAATAAAAAATGTTAAAAACCTCACTTTTTAGCCTTTTTATTTTAATAAAAAAGTTAACATTATGAATAGTAAAACTTCAAACTTAACAATTACTATTCATTCTTCATTCTTTAAATAACTATATTTTCTCTCTCCTCCTTTTTCTTTTTCATTTCTCTTAACACTTAAAAGTCAGATAAATAATAAACAAATATTTGAAAAATAATATTTTAATAAAATAGTGAAAGTGAATTATTAAAGTAGAGAGGTTAAAAAGTGTACTCTAAAAATGTGAACGATTAAAATAATTAAAAGTGTACTTTTTATTATTTTAAAAAGTAAAATTTAAAGAGACTGTTATGGATGCTCTAATGACACAAATTTTAGAATAATGGCCAAAATCCATTATTAGTATCCCCAGTGTATATATATATGCCCCCATGGATCTCATGATACTACGTACGTAACGTACTACTAGCAGTGTGTACAGAAATCACCTTATTCAATTGTCAAAGCCAAAAAGCAACTTATTTGTTCGATCGCCACTTTTCCTGACATTTTATTGTAGGCGTTAGACTTTGCTGGCTAGTTAGCCCGGTTGTAAGAGATTCGAAGATGGTGACAATAATTACGATCCTTTTTTCCAATTCATCCAAATTGGATACCCCCATCTTCCGTAGGAAATTAATTACTTATTCTCACATAACATATAATATAGTACTATTCTATATATTTAATTCGTCTCAGTTACAAAAATTATATTCTAATTATCTGATCCAATAAGGAAAATGTTTTATGACAGGAAGAAAAAGCTAGCTTATAAAATTAGTAAACTTGAAATAAACTAAAAACAGCCCATGTGTATCAACATAATTATAATAGAGGGACATATACATGGTGTAGCTAGCCTAGCTAGCTACTTCATCCCAATGCTGTGAATTTTCTTATAATATATAAATAAATCAATTAGTTGATGCACCATATACGGGGCATCTAGATTTTAACTATATAGACTTGTATATATGTATAGTAGACCTACGACAACCTTGAAGTGATCGAGTGGGACGGTCGACTTTTCTTCTTAATTATCCTTAATTTATTTTTATAATTATATTATCAAATTAAGTGATAATTGTTGGCAGCAGGTGAAGCCCACATTAAATGTGACGGATTGCCCGTTAATTGTACAAAAGTCTTGAATACAATAATGTGGAACTTGCTACGAAAAGATATCGATGTAGTCCGTCCTCA
The DNA here is from genome assembly GCA_006937295.1 of Carpinus fangiana. Lineage (NCBI taxonomy): Eukaryota > Viridiplantae > Streptophyta > Magnoliopsida > Fagales > Betulaceae > Carpinus > Carpinus fangiana. The sequence continues at coordinate 47,965 of VIBQ01000123.1, read as the reverse complement.
TGCATCTTCTTCGCAAAGGGATAGTAAAGACTAAGACTAAAGAAGGAAGGTTGTTAAAGCGTTGACTAAATTGATTCCTTGGGTATATGCCTTTGGTCGCTTGATTTCTTCGGTCAGATTAACACTATATAGCCGCCCTATCTCCTCCTCATCCTCTCCATTCGCAACACATGCAGCAACACCTCTCTCTCTCGCGTTGCTCTCCTCCTCCAACTTAAGTTTGAAGGTTCGAAAAGCAGGTCAGTCTCTTTCTCTCTCTCTCTCTGTCTCTGCATAATGTTACAAAAAGTTTCTTTAGAGACTTAGAACATGAAACCTGACACATTCCTTGCTCATTGGAACTGCTGTCGATCGTAGGATGATCAGGACCACTTTTCCTTTTTTTTTTTATTTTTTATTTTTTATTTTTTATTTTTATTTTTTTTTATTTTTATACCTCTCCACTTTTTAGTTAAAGAGAGAACCACTTTCATCCATTCTGCCTATATCAGCTGTCTCCCTATACGTACCTTTTACTTATCTTCCACTTTCTTTTATATATCTTGAATATATATATCTCATCTGTGTTTTAGCCAAGAGCTTTGTGTTTTAGCAGCAGCTTGCTCTATCATATATTATGAATATTCAAGTTCCCTTGTTTTACTGTTGCTCCACTTGGTCAATAGCTTTCTTTTATAATATCGTACAATTACAAACCAGCAGATGGATTATATGTATTTGGAAGCGACCCACTTGTTTATAATTATTTCATCGTTTTTGCGTGATATGAATTGCTGAAGCGTAGGATATTTTTCTTAAGGTCTTTCACAGGCTGGACTTGCAACTTGCAAGTCCATGTCGGCCGGGCCAATTACGGACCGTGGCCACATCTTTTTTTCTATCTTCAACCAAAGGTTTTAATTCTTCTTCCAGAAACGTACATATATAATTAATATATTGGAAGATTTTTATTCAAAAGCTGTCGCTATCCGTGCCATGGAATCTTTTGGTGTCAAAATTAAGACTAAAATGGGATAAGATAAATTAGAAAAGAAATTAAAATAATTAATCAAGAGAGCATCTCCAGTCAATTAGATTAATGTGATTTTAGCTATTGAAAATAGTTTCTTCTTCTTTTTATTTTAGCTATTAGTTTCTCATGTTATACATTTCAGCATAATATCTATTTTAATTAAATATTATTTTTCTTTTCACTGAGGGGTTCGAGATAGAGAAAAAAAATCTTACTAGTTGCTAATGTAAACTTTCAAATAGAAAAACTTCTATTTTTGCTGGAGCTTCAAATTAAAAGGGCTATATATATACTATAGCTAAATTTTAACAAAACTTTTCAAGTTCAAATCAACTAGACATTTTTATTTTTTTTACTTTTGAAATGGATAAAAATATTTTTCAATTATAACTAATTAAATATTATTTGATTTGAATAAAATGAAAACGAGGACGAAGACGAAGACTAAGACGAAGATGATATTAAGTCATTGTGTGCAATTCCATTCCTAGGTGACAGAAACAATAAATGGGCTAACAATCCGATTGGCTGGATAAATAAAAAAGGACCCACAAAAATGTCTTGGTCCACAGAAATAAAAGGAAAAGAAAAGTCACGGGTCGCGCTAGACCATTTGCATTCAATACATAGATAATTCATTTATTTATATATCATTGACGTGGCATTACAACAAAAGCATTACTTGATAATTGCGAAGGATCGAGTGATTTAAAGTTCATAACTTGTACGTTTTATGCAGGAAACTGTTGGAGGAAGAGTAACAGTGAAAGTAGGAAGATCTAGCCATGGCGAGAAACCAATTGGGAGTGCTTAACGCTCTTGATGTGGCCAAGACTCAATTGTACCATTTCACGGCAATTGTGATTGCCGGAATGGGATTCTTCACAGATGCATACGATCTGTTCTGCATCTCCCTTGTGACAAAGTTACTCGGCCGAATCTACTATACAAAACCAG
>VIBQ01000123.1:0-35402 GCA_006937295.1 Carpinus fangiana | reverse complement strand
CAACATTAGTACAACTACCACCATCAATAATCATACTACATACCTTGTCTTTAACGTAGCACCTAGTGTGAAAGATGTTCTCCCGCTGTACTTCATCAACTCCTTTTGCTTGCAAGCTCAATGCTCTCCTTGCCACCAATGTCAATGCGTCAGGGGCTAAATACTCCTCCTCGAAAACATCCTCCAATGGCGGCATGTCGTCGGTGTCGGAATCTTCACAATCGGTCACAATTTCACCATTGGCTTGCAACACCATGACTTGCTTGTTTGGACATTGACTTGCTATGTGGCCCATGCCTTGACATCTAAAACATTTAATATCACGATTCCTAGAGGTAGAGGATTCGGTTCTACCTTAAGGAACATGGCTGGTGGTCGCGGACTTGGGTTCGGGTTTGGGCGTTTGTGACTTGTCCAGCGGCTTGGCATGACTCGATTTCCAAGAGGTAGAACTAGAGTTATGGCCTGCACGTGTCCCACTCCCTCTCTTGAGTTGTTGTTCCACTTTGATAGCCATATGCACCATATCTTCCAATTCCACATAATGCTGCATCTCTACCTTATCATGGATCTCCCGGTTTAAGCCAAGTAAAAATCTAGCCATTGTGGCCTCCCGATCCTCCTCTACATTAGCGCGGATCATAGCAATCTTTATATCCCTGTAGTAATCCTCTACGCTTTGACTCCCATGTCTAAGACCTTGTAGCTTTTTGTACAACTCTTGATAGTAGTAACTTGGAACGAACCACTTTCTCATCACCACTTTCATCTCCTCCCATGTGTCAATTGGTCGTTCTCTATTCCGCCTCCTGTTTATCACAAGCTGATCCCACCAAGTAATAGCATATTCAGAAAATTCAATCACGGCTAATTTTACCTTCTTTGTATCTGAGTAGTTGTGGCAATCAAACACGAACTCCATCTTCTTCTCCCACTCAAGATATGCCTCAGGATCAGATCTACCTTGAAAGGACGGAATCTTCATCTTAATACCACCCAAGTTGTTATCTTCGCAATTCCTAGCTTCCACAAATCTTCCTCCGGGTCTCCTATTGTTAACAATGGACTCTCGATCTTCTTCTTCATCAAAACCAGACCCATAACGCTCTTCATCCTCCTCCCACAGTGGAACTCTTCCCCTTCTACGGAAATTACGACCGTTTTCTGGTTGCTCCTCATGTCTATCCTCCATCTGATCTATCCTCACGTCTATTCTCCATCTGCTCCATCTCCATCTTCCTTTGTCTCCTCCGGATTACTCCTATAGGCTGGTCGGTTAGGAATTGTCGCACCTGGCACAAAATCAATTTGATGCTTTATTCCTCCAACAGGTGGCAATCCACTAGGCACATCATTCGGAAACACGTCCTCATAGTCCTGCTACAATGAGACAACAACACTAGGCAAAGATTCGTCAAGTTCGTTAGCATTAAAACATGCTTCTTTGTACACGAGTACAAATATAGGCTGGTTTGTATAAAAAGCACTCTTGACATCACTTGCCTTAGCATAAAAACTCACTTGTTTTTTTATTTTCCCCTCATTTTCCCCACTCTCTATTTTTCTTTTCACACTCTTTTTCCTTTTCACACTCTTTTTTCCTTTCACTCTCTTTTTTCTTTTCACTCTTTTTTTCATCTACTTTTTTTGAACTAAATAAAAGAATCTTAAAATTAAGGCTAATTTCGTCTTAAATTAGCAGTTCCTCCAAGAAAAGAAATCACCTATGGAATGTCTTGAATGGATATATCAATCAGCCAATTAATTGGTATGGAATTGGAAAGGTTTGAAATAGGGATGTCAATCAGTCATTCAATCCTTCTAATCAGCCATTAATCTACGCCACTGTTAAGGAAATTATACTTAATTAAGCAAGATCAGCCCCATCAATAGCTTGGATTAAATTGATTACTCCTTCATCTTCCTTTGGGCCCAAGTTTGAATGCTCCATTTTAGAACCAGCCCAAATCTCTTGAATCAGCCCACTAACTGCTTCTTTGATCATCTTAGATCTTGCTCTAGTAATAGGCCCAACTGGAACATGCAATGGATCCTTTAACGATGCTTGTTGATTCTCATCAACACACATTTGACCATAAAGCTAACATGTATAGTAAGCCTATGGCTAATACTACCGCACATACCGATGTACCATGTCATACGATACAATTATCTTGTCTGTACTTTACATGCATGTCATTTTCATGTTCAGCACAACGTTTTTCCCAAAATGACAGAGTTCATGTGCAACAAGTATAAACTATTTTCTCGATATACAAAATAGATGTGCAGTGCATGGGAAAATAGCAATGAGTATTATGTGAGTTAAAACTCACCTGGATCGAAAAACGTCTCTGAATACTCGAATGATCCGAGTTCTCCAAATCTGTGGAAAAGCTTCTATTAGGAGAGGGCTACCAACAACTCCCCTGGCAATGTAGCGGATGTTCGGCCAAAGTGGCGCACGTCTAGTGGTCTTCGCCCAGCGGTCCAAAGGCTGTCTCGTTCTTCCAGGGTATTCAAAAAGTAGCGTACGTCCGGTGGTCCCACGTCCGCTTGTACAGTTTGCAGAGCGTACGTCTGGTGGTCCCCATTGTAGGTCCGCCCTCAAAAGTCCAAATTGCCCTCTAGTGTCCTTGGTGACCCAAAGTCCAAATTAACTCCCCCAAATAAGCTACTTACACCTAGTTAATAATTTGGGTCACTACAGACTAGGCTCTTTTGGACTCCTGAGTCGAGTCCTCTACCAACCTTCACCATTTGGCCTTCACCCACTATCACATCATCTAGTGCCTCAGCCGGTTCTCCTTTTGCATCATTTCTTCCTTGGGCACCCAATGTGCTAACTATAAGAGGAGTCGGATTCGAGGCCTTCTTCAGAGATGTGTTGTAACACTTTCTCGCTATAGTTTGGACCCCCTTTACTTCTTCAACTCTCTCTTCTGTTGGGAATTTCGTAGGCAAAGGGTTGGTCGACGATCAAGAAATTTACCATCGTGGTAGTATGTTTGGGAGTTATTCCTGCTATCACAAGAAGAGAAATGAGCCGAACAGGTTGGACCTGCTCCCCTGCAAAACCAACCAGAGGAGACCCAAATTATTTGATCCTGTCGTGATCGATACCCATTTGTTTAAAAACTAGCCAATAAAGGAATATCGGCTGAACTTCCATTATCCAAAAAAATTTGGTGGATCATGTGATTAGCCACCGTCAACATCACCACCAACGCATCGTTGTGTGGCATCATCACCCCCTTAGCATCCTCTTCAAAAAAAGAGATGACCACCAAGTCCTTTTTCACAATTTTGGAGGGCCTTTGCAGCAAGAAGATTTCTTCGGCCTGAATCTTTCTCGCATGGGCCTTCTTGGCTGAGTTAGACTCTCCTCCACCAGCTTCCCGACCATAGATGGTGTGGATTTCTCCAACTACTCCTTGGTTCCTGATGAGTGCCAAATATTACAAATTTGGGCCCCCTAACTTATGTTTGTTAAACTCTTAGCTTTATTGTTTTCTAATGTTTTTGTTAGTTTTAGTGTTTTATTGTGCTGCAGGTCATTGGCATCAAAATGAGGTTTAAAGGGTGGAAATTAGCAAAGCAGTTCCTGGCTGTGCGATCAAGCCAAAACGAGATGCGTTCAGGCGCATTTGCACCTGTTTTCATGAATTCCTCATATGTGTTTGCCTGATCAACATATGCTATGGTATGGAGTTGTTAGTTAAATCAATTTGGATGGCCGAGTCCTGGGTTTAACATAAGTAACATAATCAAAATTTACCAATCCCTGTGGGATCGATCTTACATTTACACACTATGCTACGACATTGACCTTGTGCATTTGCAAGTAAAACTGCAACAATTTATTAATTTAGGTAGATAATTTCACAACAACCTAGCAGCACATTTTTTGCTTATAAATAGGACCTTTTCTCATTTTTTTGTAACCTACATTTTGGAGGTGCCTTTAGGAGCTAAAACACTCTGTTTTTCATTGTTTAGCCTTCTAATCGTCATTTCTTTCGTTTAGCCTTCATTTTCATTATGCTTAGGGGCTAAATCTTCATCTAAGGTTGAAGATGAAAACTCACCATTGATTTATTTACACATTTTCATGATTAGTTTGTACAAAATCCGTAGTTTAATGTCATGTGTGTTCGTTTCAATTCAATTTAGTGACAAAATTGTGATTGATTGTGCAGTAGTTGGATATTCGTTGTGTTTTGTTTGTTGAATACATTTCATCTTTCGATTTACTTTGGATATCTATTGTCTTTTGTGTTAAGCATGGATACATCTGATCTTTTGAACTAAATTGGATATGTTTTGTCTTTTGTCAAATTGATGGATTCTTTGAATATTTTGATAGGAACAATAGAACATGCATAGAGCTTAATCAATGTATGAACTAGCGAGACACAACAACAAGCATTGTTTTAAATCGTTTGATGGATATATGAACTAAGCATGATAATATGTATTTTGATGTGGTGAGGTGGATTCTAAGACTAAGACATTAGAGCTTTTCATTTGATTTAATTTCAGTTTAGTTTAGTTTATGTTTTTGCGTGAAATAATCACTCAACTTTGGAACTAGGTTAAAGTAGAATTAATTAGTTTTTGCAAAACACGACTCGCTGCGGATTCGACCTCGCACTTGCACAACACTATTTTGCATACGACTCGTGCGCTTGCAAGTACATAAATTTCGTACAACAGTTCCAAGGCAATCTCGGCTCATCTCTCGAACCATTCTCTTGATCATGTCTCAGATCTAGGGCTCCACCTTCTCTCACTCCTTCCATAAGAAGAGGCTCTTGAAAGTTCATGTCTTGATTCCTTTCTTCTACGACGAATCTGATAAGTCTTCCATTTCTGATAAATTTTTTGATCTCCTGGTGCAAGATTATGCCCTCGGTCAATTGGCCATGATCATTGTGGTACTCGCAGAATTTCGTACAATCCCGCTTTCTCAGATAACCCCTCAACTTGGTTGGTCTCCTGAAAGCTAGGTCCCTCTGAATCTCCATAAACACCTCAATGACTCCAGTGTTTAGGGGGAGTGAACCTTCACTCTTTGAGCTGTTGGGGCTCTACCTTTGGAAAGGGTAGTGCAACCTTCTTGGGACTCTACTCCCTTGTAAGAGCTGTAAGAGGCCCTGATAAAGTAGAGAATCCTTTGATGAATCTCCGGTAGTAACCAGCTAATCCCAAGAAACTACGAATCTCCCGAGCATTTGATGGCCTTTCCCACTCTACAATAGCTTCAATNTGATCTCCTGGTGCAAGATTATGCCCTCGGTCAATTGGCCATGATCATTGTGGTACTCGCAGAATTTCGTACAATCCCGCTTTCTCAGATAACCCCTCAACTTGGTTGGTCTCCTGAAAGCTAGGTCCCTCTGAATCTCCATAAACACCTCAATGACTCCAGTGTTTAGGGGGAGTGAACCTTCACTCTTTGAGCTGTTGGGGCTCTACCTTTGGAAAGGGTAGTGCAACCTTCTTGGGACTCTACTCCCTTTTGAGTAGAAGTTGTAGGTAGTTGCTTCTTGCTGCTATCCTTCACTTGATCTTCCGGTTCCTAACCCTTCATTAAGGCCCTGATCATTTCTTCCTGATTGATGTACTCCTCTATCGAACTTTTGGCTAGTTTAGCCATCAGTGGTCCATCTAGCCTAACTCCGTGCCATATAATGCCAAGAGTACTTGTAGTGACCTAAATATTTAACTAAGCATAAGTAGCTTAGTTAAAGCGTTAATTTGGACTTTGGGTCACTAGGATTTGCCAAAAGGGCATTTTGGGAAATTGGACTTTTAGACCGGACGTACGCTAGGGTTGGTGGACGTCCGCTCCTGTCTTTTAGTATGGACGTACACTGAAATGCCAGACGTACGCTGTTGTCTGTAGTACAGACGTACGGTGGTCCCCCACCGAACGTACACTCTGCAACTAGTATAGCCGCACTCTGTGAATACTACAACGGACTTACACCAAAAGTACCGGACATACGCTACTCTTGGAATACCATCCGGGTAATACCTAGACGTATGAGATAGCCTTTGGACCGGTATATAATAGCACTGGACGTACGCCACTTTGGCCGGACGTCCGTAGCTTTCTGGCCCTATAAATACCCCCTCACCCCCTCGCCCATTTCANACCCTCCTACCCCCCCCCCCCCCCCCCCCCCCCCTCCCCGCCCTCTTCGTCACTAGGCTGCTTGTTGGCCGTTAGTGAGTGTTTTGTAAGGTTTCACGACTGTTTTGGTGTTGCCCGAGGAGGGACTCTTGAGGTTTTACTTCAAGGAGGTAACGCTCGGTTTCCTTAACCTTTTAATACGTCATTATGCTGCTCAATTATAGTTCTATGTCGGTAGTTGTAGTTGTTAGCTTAGTTATGCTTTAATCTTGCCTAGGCTAGCATTTTGTTAAGCTTAGCGTTGTTACTTTCGTGGAGGTTTCGAGCTATGTTAGGAGGCCCTATGTGTGACGACCCGCTTGACAAAACATGATTTAAAAATTTTTCTTTTAAATATAAACAATAACCCACAATAAAGCGGATGGTCACAGTGGCATGGCAATACAACAGTATGCCACGAACCCATGCATTAACCTGATTGACAATATAATAAGTCTCACAGAGGTACATGCATGATCATTGTTTCATCAGAGTTCATATCTTTTGCAGCGGAAACTAAATATGTTAAACATACATAACACCACAGAGCTGAATATTACATCTAAGTAATTAAAGTTTACATACAAAAGAATGGCTATACAAAAGTGTCACAAGTGACACAAGCCATATACAAAATATTCAAGTCTAAGCATTTACATGAATGCTCTACAAAATTAGGACTGTCAACAAGTCCCACAAAATATGTATATACATATGACGTATCGACGCCTCACAGGTCATAGTAGCCTAGATACCTCGCCACGGGGTCATCATCCAAGGCGTCTGTCCCTGCATCCACATCAATAACATCATCTGCACCCCGGTAACCCGAGATACAGGTGGAATTATGAGCCCACCGCCTCTATAAAATAGAGACCTCAGCAGTATAGAACTTACTAGGCTTTACAAAAAGTCAACATTGGAAAACATACTATATTAGCTGTGAGAGTATACGTAAGCCCGCTTATCCGCCTCGGGACATGCGCATACTAACCCATCTAACTTTATACATTCTTACAAATCATATAGTTGAGCAATAAAACATATTAAAAGTCATCATGCATCATCCATCCATAACAATGTACATATGCACGGTTGCATCTCCCGTCTCATATGCACACTGGAACGTCTAGCTTAGAAATCATCAGAAAACATCATAAAACATCATATGCAACCATTCATATCGATATACGTTATGTGCAGTTGCATCTCCTGCACATAGGCATATGGATACGCCTAGCTTAAAAACTCACATAAACAAATCTCATCATCATAAAGCCATATGCCATGCATGCTTATGCAACATCTTCTTCATATCATCCATACATATACATAAATATCATCATCTTCTTCATATCATTCATACATATACATAAACATCATCATCTCCTTCATATCATCATCATCATAAACATATAACATATATATCATTATCATTAAGTACGGGCCATCTTCTACGATAGTGTGAGATCATCTCAATCACTACCGGAGTTGTATCACCGTTTCCATTACGTACGGGCCATCTTCTACGATAGTGTGAGGTCATCTCATCACTACCGGAGTTGTATCACCGTTTCCATTACATACGGGCCATCTTCTACGATAGTGTGAGCACATCTCAATCACTACCGGAGTTGTATCACCGTTTCCATTACGTACGGGCCATCTTCTACGATAGTGTGAGGTCATCTCATCACTACCGGAGTTGTATCACCGTTTCCATTACATACGGGCCATCTTCTACGATAGTGTGAGGTTATCTCATCACTACCGGAGTTGTATCACCGTTTCCATTACATACGGGCCATCTTCTACGATAGTGTGAGGTTATCTCATCACTACCGGAGTTGTATCACCGTTTTCATTTAAATGCTCATGCTCATGCTCATGCTCATGTTCATATACATAAAAACTCATCTTATATAATCATACTCATAACATAGTCATCATATCATCTTGTAAACTCATAAATGCTCATAAAAGCCATTCGTCAAATATCTTATAAAACGTCATTAACTCAACAAAGCATCATAAAACTTAAACCATGAAATATCCTTAAATCAAATAATCATCATAAATCTTAAATCATGAAACATCATTAAATCATATAAACCTCATAAAACTTAAATCATGAAATTTCATTAAATTGATAAAGGGTCATAAAACCTTGTCAACCATAAAGTAGCAAAACGTTGCCCAGTAAGTAAAATACTTACGGGAAACATCATTAAATCATCAAAGCATCATAAAACATATTGTAAACCTTAAAACATAGTATCTTTCGCTCAGTAAGTAAAATACTTACCTTGATCCGCTTAGGTTCTCTCAACAACCCAGACCCACTTGCGAATACCTATGAATTTGCATGATAAATACATAGTTAAACTCTATACCAAACTCTAACAACTCAAACCTCTCCAAGATACTTAAATCCTATAAATATCTCTCACAACAAGGGAACCCATAGAATTCTAGGGCTTCCTTTTGACATAATTTTCGTTTATAACACTAACCCATAATGAATCTAGATGATTAGACCCTACAAAATACCTAAATCAACACTTAGTCAAAACTAGGGTTTTGGGTCTTACCTTGGTTTTTGATGGAGTTTGAAGTTCCAAGCTACACAACTCCAACTCAATGCTCAACAAACGTTTGGAAGTCCTTTAAACACAAGAATCCCAAAGAAATTGGAGAGATTAAGCAAAACCCCCAAAATTATAAGTAAAACTAAGAAAACTAAGAGTTTAGGGATTTACCTCAAATTAATCGGTAAAAACCACAATCTAACCTCAAGGAACACGTCCCCGGGGTTGGATTTATGTTAGAAGACTTCAAATGATCAATACCTAAGGTTTGGGTGCAAACCCTAGGTGAGAGAAGGGAGAAAATCGCGTGGAAGGGGAAGAGGGGCGGAAGAAATGAGGTGAAAACGCGTTTCAGCCCTTTATATAGTTAGTGGGTTCACCGTTCGGACGGCCAGCGAACGGGCTGCGAACGGACAACATTGACCTATTCTCGGACAACACTGACTTGTTAACCGTTCGGACGGCCAGCGAACGGGCTGCGAACGGACAACACTAACCTCTTCTCGGACAACACTGACTTGTTAACCGTTCGAACGCCTGACTTCCCCGTTCGGACGGCCAACACTGATTCAACAGTTTTGGCTAGTTTTTCAGGCTACTCAGAACGACAGAGAATGACAGACTTATTTCCACTGTAAACATTTAAGTAAATGTCTTTTAGGTTTCTTTATAAGTCCATTTACTTTAAGTTTACATTGTAAATAAGGAAATACCCCCCATTTGGATCCAAATAAAAATACTAGAAAATCAAATTCCTAGTAGATCAAAATCCAAAAATCCAGTTTTAGTACAAAATGTGATTTTCGGCAGCTCATGACAAAAGTTTCATCGATGTTCACCAATGTAAACCCCATCATAAAATCTCATAAAATCACAATTGACTATCTAATATATGAGGAGCAAGTGCGGTTGGAAATTATCATGAAAATCTCAACAATAGAAAAAGTCATTTTCCAGACTTAGCCAAATTTAGAGCTGACAGATTTTCATCTAATTTCTTGGGCGTTACACTATGAAGCCTTTGTTGGCCTTAGGAGTCAAAGAATAGGTGGACATTGGAGAGAAAATGAGGTTCTCCTTAAAAGACGTCGAAGCGGATGTTCGGTCTCGTGGGCAGACGTGCGGCCCTTCGTGTCATAGTGGACGTACGGAGCCGAGCCCAAACGTACAGTCAATGTGTGACATGGAAAACCACATTTTCACCAGCCGTCTCATAGCTCCTATTTCCTTATTATAGAGTTGTGCTTTAGTAGAAATATGACTGATGATAGGTCTTTTCTCTGTATTTGAGGTTATGGAGCCTCAAGGGAATTACATGGAGGAGCTATATGGCCCGGGTGAGTACAAACTCACATGGATGCTTTGTTGTTGCTTTTCCTGCATGGCATATCTATATAAAATATGCAAGCCTCAAACATGCATATTTTGCAGCTCTCATGAAATACATTTTCGAACTACTGAGAACTCCCTTTTGTGAAAACGTGTGTCTGTTAACAAGATAATAATGTAACTTGTAAAACTGTGCACGTAAAAGACTGATAAGACTAATTGCATCGTATGACATGGTACACGATGTGCGGTATAATGGCCATGGGTTTACTATACAAGTTAGCTTTCTGATCAACGTGTGCGTGTGTGTGGGGGCTTTGGATCCAATGATTCGTGACAAATGATGCAGCCATTCCCAATGGATGGTCACTATGGGACGAACGTCATTAATGGTGTGGGCCACCCGAGGTTGAACTTGGTCGTGCTATTAGTGTTACGTACGGTATATTTTGTGCAATGGCTGGGGCACTGGCATTGTACTACAGGTCCCCCAAGATAGCGTCAACCTTGCTGAGAAGGGGTAATATCTCGGGTAGACCATGTTGTTGAACTGTTACTGTTACTCATGATTATAAGCATATATTATATTATATATATATCATCTGCATGATAACTGTTATCTCATAATGTTGCATGTATTTTATAAATAAAAGAATCCACAAATTAATGACGGGTACATCATGTGGATTTCTACTCACTAAGTCGTCGGACTTACCCTTGTACTATTTCCTTTTTTTTTTTCTCTATATGTACGATTATGCTATTATAGATAGTGGATACCATGAAGCATTGGTCTTGTGGAAGATTCGATCTAGGAGATGCTTGATGACTTATTGCAAGCTTAAGCGCGTACTTATGGTAACTAGTACTTTTGAGTTATGTTGTAGACTTAGGTTAGACATTCTGGTTATACGGATTACTGTTTATAGTACTTTAATACTTCCGCTGCTTAGCATCCTCTGTTCTGAGGAGTAAAGGTCCCAAAGGTCTTGTTCGGAGTGGAACAAGGCTGGGAGACGAACCGTGAAATTAATTACCAGTTAATTAATTCTTAGGGCGTTACAGTTGGTATCAAAGCTGTTGCTCTTCGGACCATAGGAATGGATCTATTAGGAAGCTGGATTCACTAGAGCTTTTTGCTCAGCGAAATATAGGACACGATCTACTAGGTGCTAGGAGATGATCGACAAGAGCATAGGATGGATTATATGTATGCAAGGGATACAGAATTTCGATACCTATGATCTTGAGGATGTTGGACTTGAGGATTTTAGGGATTTGATTTGCTATTGAAGTCATGACTAGGACCGCTTTGATGGTGCAACCTTGGAGATTAGGCTTGATCTGCACTATGATAGCTAGAAAAGGTCTTAAGCTTAGATCTACATTTGGACTTTGGCTAAGGTGGTAGTAGTTTTGGGCGCTTAGTACATATAGCTTTGCGATTAGGTTTGACGTTTTGAGTAAGGCTCTGCGTAGCGCTTCAAAGTAAGGGTTGATGATCGTTGTGACTACAGAGATGTCACCACGACATGAAGTCATTGGGAGCAACGATGATGGTAGGAGACCATCCCAACCCTATGAAAGGACAAGGAACGTTTTGGACGATACCCAAGCATCGGAAGCTGTGGCAAGTCGTCTTGTGAAAGCATTGGTCAACGTACGAGGAGTCCCTACTCCAAGTGGAGGAAAAGGTTGCTCTTTCAAGGTGTTCTATAAGCATCACTTCCCTATGTTTAAGGGGAACCTGAACTCTAGAGAAGCAAAGAGTATGGACTGCACTGAGGAGCAAAGAGTCAAGTACGTAGCCTACAAGTTCTTTGAAGAAGCAAGGCGATGGTGGTATGCTAAGAGGAACTCGCTGGTGATGGAATTAGGAAGCGAGGAGACCATTACGTGGACTCGATTCAAGGAAGAATTTTATCGGGAATACTCGTGGAGCTTAAGTGTACACCCTGAGAGTTGCATTCCAAGAAGGAAAAGAGTCGTTGGTGCCATAGGTGTGGCAAATAGCATTTTGGGAAATGCAGATCAAGGAAGAATTTGTGCTACAGATGTGGCAAGGTGGGACACTTCATTCGGAATTGCAACCAAGACAAAAGGAATGGTACTGGTCCACCTGGAAGGAAATGATAGCAGGACAAGGGTTAAGTGTAACCCTTAGAGTTGTTTAAGGCATGTGGGTTTGCCTTACTTTGTAGTCAAGGGCTGGGTTACTGGATGTTGCTCATATATCAGGCAGTTGTTTTTTGTTTTGTACTTGCACTTGCTTTAGGGTTTTCGACCTAAAGGTGTAACATCAACTAAGAGCTTTTGTTAATGCATGATGCTTGTTACACTTTGTTGATGTGTTGATGACAATATTCCTGATTTTGTTGATTGCCCATTAGAAGTATGTTAAGGCATTATATTCTTGGACTTAGATTCTGGCATAGGGCAGTTAGCGAATCTTGTACCCATTGATCTTGTATTGGATTACATGATTTTGGGATACTTTAGAGCTAAGAGATTCGAGAGAATCTATTTGTACCTAAATGGATTAAGGAGTTCTCGGGTACAGTTGTTTGTGGCGACAAAAGAAGTGACTAGAGTTGATCTAAGGGTTATGATCAGGCTAGCGTAGTAGCTGATGCCTTGAGTAGAAAGGTGACAGTAGAGCTTACCGCTCTTGGAATTTTCCAACCCTAGTTGGCTATGGAATTCGCTAGGATGGGAGTAGAAGTGATAAATGAGGGTGCGACGGCACGCTTGTCTAATTGGGTGGTTGGATCAAGATTGCTTGCTTGAATTAAAGTCATTCTGTTGAAGGACCCTAAGTGCACCAAGATCAGGGAATTGCTAAGGCATAAGGGTTTTGTCAAAAAACAGATGGTCAGTCAGAGTGGACTAACCAAATCCTAGAGGACATGTCACGGGCATGCGTGGACTTCAGAGGTTGTAGTACTGACCTTTCATCGAGTTCGTTACAGGCAAGTTTTGGAAATGCTGCCTTATGAAGCACTTTATGGACGTAAGGATTTGTCGCCCTTCTATTTGGACAATGTTGGAAGGAAACAACGATGGGGCCTAAGTGATTCAAGTGCTTACCATTGGACAAAGGTCATGTGCATCCTAGGGTCGGAATAAGAGTTATGCCGATAACTAGGGATGGCCTTCGGAACACGGAGTAGGAGATTGTCTGTTCCTTAAGATGTCATCGATGAGGGAAGTGATGCGACTTGAGGAGGAAGGAGAGGTTGGCATACAGGGTTGCCTTACCCCTAGACCTGATAGCTATTTTTTCAAGATTATACTTGGACAGTATACCTATCCCTGTTTTAGTTGAAGGGATAGTCGTGTATAAAAGAGTTTGTTTTCCTCTATAAGGTTATGGCTTGGATACCCATCGCCCCGGACATAATTAGTCAACTTGGGTGTTGAGATTGTTGAGGACTGGTACAATGTAAGAAAAATTGAGTATGATGTTGGTACATTAAGGTTCATGGATTTTATTCGGATGGTTAATTTCTTTTGGTTGTGTGCCTATCTGTCACGGTTTTGGGTAACCATTACATTTGGATTCTCTAAGAGTAGTCGATTAAGGTAAAGTTGCTTCCGGCTAGGAAGTATGGAATCATGTCAAAGATACCCACGGACTTGACTTGTGTTGGTGTATTTAGGAGTCATGGCGATGATTGATATAGTGTGGGTAATATCGACTACGATGCCCTTAGTGACTTCCATGTGGATTAGCTATAACTTGTGAAGATGCCGGCATAGATTGCTTTATATTGGACAAAGGAGGTTACTGCTTTAAGGATGAACGGGATAAGATTTTTCTAAGGACGAGGCTGAGCATGAACCTTATAAAACTACGGACGTTAAGGTAATGTTACTATTTCTTCTTGTGGTTTGGGGCAACAAAATTTTGACGATGAAATTTTTGTAAGGAGGGAGAATGTAGTGACCCAAATATTTAACTAAGCATAAGTAGCTTAGTTAAAGGGTTAATTTTGACTTTGGGTCACTAAGATTTGTCAAAAGGGCATTTTGGCAAATTGGACTTTTGGACCATACGTACACTAGGGTTGGCGGACGTAAGCTCCTGCCTTTTAGTGCGGACGTACGCTGAAATGCCAAACGTATGTTGTTGTCTGTAGTACGGACGTACAGTGGTTCCCCATCGGACGTACCCTTTACACTTACGCCAAAAGTACCGGACGTACGCTACTTTTTGAAATTCCCTCTAGGTAATACCTAGATGTATGAGACAGCCTTTGGATTGCTGTATAATAGTACCGGACATATGCCACTTTGGCCAGACGTTCGATGCTTTCTGGCCCTATAAATACCCCCTCACTCGCTCGCCCATTTCACACCAAATCCGCCCAAGGCTGCTTGTTGGCCGTTTGTGAGTGTTTTGTAATGTTTCACGAGTGTTTCGGTGCTGCAGGAGGAGAAACCCTTGAGGTTTTGCTTCAAAGAGGTAATGCTTGGTTTCCTTAGCTTTTTAATACGTTGTTATGCTGCTCGATTATAGTTCTATGTTGCTAGTTGTAGTTGTAGTTGTTAGCTTAGTTATGCTTTAATCATGCTTAGGGTAGTGTTTTGTTAAGCTTTGCATTGTTACTTTGCATGGAGGTTTCGATCTATGTTAAGTGGCCCTAGGAAGCCTTTGTTGGCCTTAGGAGTCGGAGAATAGGCGGACAGTGGAGAGAAAATAAGGTTCTCCCTAAAAGACGTCAGAGCGAACGTACGGTCTCGTGACCGTACATACGGCCCTTCGTGTCACAGTGGACGTACGGACCTAAGCCCGTACGTACGGTCAATGTGTGACAGGGAAAACCATATTTTTACCAGCCGTCCCATAGCTCCTGTTTCCTTGTTATAGAGTTGTGCTTTAGTAGAAATAGGACTGACGATAGGTCTTTTCTCAGTATTCGAGGTTATGGACTCACATGGATGCTTTGTTGTTACTTTTCCTGCGTGACATATCTATTTATATATATCAAACATGCATATTTTGTAATTCTCATAAAATACATTTTGGAACTACTAGGAGTTTCTTTTGTGAAAACGTGTCTGTTAACAAGATAATAATGAGACTTGTAAAACTCTGCATGTAAAAGACTGATAAGACTAATTGCATCGTATGACATGGTACACTGGTATATACAGTATAATGGCCAGGAGCTTACTATACGGGTTAACTTTATGGTCAATGTGTACGTGTGTGGGGGCTTTGGATCCAATGATTCGTGACAATTGATTCGATCATTCCCAATGGTTGGTCACTATAGGACGGTGGACATTAGTGATGTGGGCCAATGTTGTACAAATTAAATGTACTCGCAAGTGCACGAGTCGTGTGCAATATAATGGTGTGCAAGTACGAAGTCGAACCCATAGGAAGTTGTGTTCTTAAAAGCAAATTTAAACCTAAAATACTTCTATTCTAATATAGTTCACAGTTTTTGAAAGATGATTGTTTGAATGAAACAAAAGCGTAAAACTAATTAAATGAAAATAATTTGTTGACGAAACATTGAGGTTTCAGAATCCACACTCACTCATTCTTAACAACCTAGTTCCATGATCTCAAATATTTCCCAAAGTTCTCACTTATAAATCTTAGGTATGTTTCACTTTTTGCTTCACAAATTAATTAAAACATTCCCTGTATCCATTATTTATCCCAAACACAATAGAAATCCAATAATCAATTAAATCATTAGCTGTATCCGTAAATCACAAGCAAATATCCAGTCAATATTGAAACATCCATTGTATCCAGAGAATAAATCACAAGAAAGATCCAATCGTTTAATCAAGAAAACCAAGCAATTAATTGTATTGAATTATCACAAATCATCTAATGTATCCTTGAATCACAAAAGATATCCAAGATACATTCAATCCAATTAATATAAAAGCAAAACAATAAGCAATTCAACCATTAAATTGGGAAATCTTGATTACATGAAACTAAATTGTTAATCATAAGTGAGGCTTCATCTTCAACCTTAGTTGAAGGTTTAGCCTCTCATGTTATTGAAAGACAAAACATTTTTGATTGAATCCATAATAAAAATTGAGTACTTACAAGTTATGAAACCCAAGGTTAAGATCCAAAAGCTAGGAAACC
The DNA here is from genome assembly GCA_006937295.1 of Carpinus fangiana. Classification (NCBI taxonomy): domain Eukaryota; kingdom Viridiplantae; phylum Streptophyta; class Magnoliopsida; order Fagales; family Betulaceae; genus Carpinus; species Carpinus fangiana. Next base: position 19,183 of record VIBQ01000123.1, on the reverse strand, counting down.
CTAGAACTCTCTTCTTTCTCCTCTCAAATTTCGTAATTCGCAGCCTCCCTAATCTAATTTGAGAATTATCTATTTATAGGGCTAAAACAAGGGTTTACAATTTAATAAAACGCTAAAATTCGTTCCAGGTCGGACGCGTATTAGCTAATTTGGTTGTTTCTGATGGTATGGTTCTATTACCCATCTGTAACGCCCCCAAAATTAGCCTTGGCTACTTTGGTGGGGTCACTGACAATTCACCCAGTTGAGCCAACTTGTGATCCAACGGGTAATCACCCTTATAAAAACTGTCAGAGTAAATGCAAGGAAGGTGAATAAATCTGAGAGTACTACAATTCATCGAGTTAGAACATTGAGCTACTAAATAATGAAGACAAACCTGTAACTACAAACAAGGCATAGTCAGTCCGGCAATAGCAAATCTAGCCACTCCCGTAGCGGTGAATCAGATTTCCTAAGGAATAATAACCGCGTAAGTCTAACGACTTAGTAAATAAACCCCACACTTAGGTATGACATGAGTCAAATTTATAAAAGTAAACGTGCAATTTGAGTAATGGCCAAAAGAGGGCATTACCTCCGCTAATACACCATTCCACAGGTTTTAGGGTTTTTAAAGCTCGATGGTGTAGAACCGGCGATAATTGCCTAATTGCTTTATAGGTCATAACTCCCATACATGGTGTTCCCGAGATATTACCCATTCTCAAAAGGGTTGATGCTGTCCCGAGGGACCTATAATACAATTCTAGTGCCCCAGCCATTGTACAACATACCATATGTAACATTAGTGACACGATCGGGTCCAACCCCGAGTGGCCCACACCAACTAATGACGTCCGTCCTGTAGTGACCGAACCATTGGGAATGGTTGCATCAAGGTCACGAAACCAATGGATCCACAGCCCTCACATAACGCACACATTTGACCATAATATGCAGTTTATATAGTAAGTCCATGGCCGTTTATACTGCATGTACCATGTCTTACGATACATCTTAGTAGTTTATTGAATAATGCAGTTACCAAGTGATTACGGGAAATAGGCATGCTCATATCATACGCGTGGTCAGTTAACTGACATATCCCACGGTTTACGTAAAAAGGGTGCAAGTGTTTATTACCTCGCACATTCAAGCGAATCTTCCAACCAAGCTATCTCCTGTCATAACGGATACAGGACACCGTTATTCTAAGCCTTATGAAACCTAGAGTTATGGCTAAGCTAAGGCATACACGTGCGAAACTTAAGAACAGGTGCTCTGCCTACTAATCGTACGTCCGCCCTCGATGGCGTACGTCCGCTCAGTGTGTTGAGCACATTGTTGCAAGATTCGGACAGTGCACATCTCCCATAGAAATCACAGACTTCTAGACCTCTTCTAAGCTAGTAAAACAGGACATGTAACATAAGAAATTGCAGAACCATTGATCTTTTGAGCAAACTCTTTGAAAACATCGTTATTTTTAAAAGAACGCTTAATGAACACTTGAAGTTCTCATTAAAACAGAAACATAACCTAACAAGGTGATAATTACAAAGGAATAGAGCTTACCCCGAAGCTAAGCACGGACATGGTCTCCTCACCTCGGAAACTCTCCATTGAAGCTTTCTCCCACAAGTTTCTTACTCAAAATACTAAGGAAGGGTTCTGGCAGCCAAGGGGCACACCAGAGGAAGAAGAAGGCGTGAGAAATGAAGAGGAGGGGCGAGCTATTTATAGGGAAAGTTCGCCACCAACTCCCTGACAGAGCAGCGGACGTCCGGCAACCCTAGCGTACGTCCGGTGGTCTTCGTACATTGGTCTAGAGAGTGACTCATACGTCCAGGTATTATCCAAATGTCATGTTAATATTTGTTGATGTGGTAATTTGGTACATCAAAAATTATTGATGTGACAAAATACCAAAGTCACGTCAATAATTTTTGATGTTCCACAATTTGCCACGTTACGAATGTATATAATTTGAATTTTTTTAAAAAAAATTTTAAAACGAATTTTAATTTAGAAACATGCCAATATTTGACACGTTGCTATGTTAAAGTTTCCACGTCAATAATTATTGACGTGGGAAGTTTAACACGTAAATAAATACTTTCTTAACGTGGCAGTTCTTGGCAGGTCACCAATTAGTGACGTTGCAAATTTTTGAAACATTAGGGGTATGTTTCAAATTTTTGAACATTGAAATTCAAATTGAGAAACACATTAAACTTTAAAGAGTAAAATGAATTTTTTTCATATATATATATATAAACGCGTTTGAGATTTAATTAGTGCGAAACATGCAGAAGGTGCATAATATTATAAAAAAATGAGAGATATATATATTCTTTCAATAAAATTTATTATTCATATATAAGATATACATGTAATATATTGTATACTTAAAAAAGAAAATTAATGACATAAATTAAGTAGGATATCAATACTTAGGTCGCATATGCTTTCGGGGTCCGCATCATAATCTAACATTGGCGGCCTGCAATGATGGAAACTAATTAATTTGAGAATTGAAGATAATTTGAGTGAATGAATTAATTAATAAAGCAGCAGAGAATTAATTAATAACCTACATCTCTCTTGGAACTCTAGGAAGACACCAATGGGTACAATGGATGCCCCTGTAGACTCTCGGGTGCCCATCTTTTCTTAACTGTGAAAGCCTTGTTATCTCCGGCAAATCCACCACTCCCTTTAATGACTTTCTTCTTCCCAACACAACACCTTTTTCAGGACTATTTGGGCCGGATGCGCATATCTGTTATACTTTTCCCCAACTGCCGGTACCCTCTCCTCGCTCTAGTACTTCTCTGCTGCTGCTGCAACTGCACCCCCAATATTTGCCACTCCGGCCCGGCCTCCATTCACTTTGACTACATATATAATATAATAATATAACAACAAACATACTAAAATAAAATTTAGTTAAATAAATAGAGCAATTATTAATTAACTAATTACGTCATATGATCTGGAGAAACACCCTGAAAGAACGCCCTAGTTTTGGTTGGATCCACATTGGAAGCCCATTGAGCACATGTATAATGTATTCAATTCTTTCTCATGCGCTTCCATCCGATTCATGTCTTTGTATGTATTCCTTCCATATCCAACATATATAATCCCATCTGCACGCATTTCCAATCAATCAATTTAATTGTTTATTATTTTACTTATTTAATTATATATATATATATGAAAATGAATATATGATAACGTACGGTTGTTTTCTCCCAGTATGAAGCCACCAATGCCACGTGTCAAAGATCAATACGTCAATTCCATAAATTCCCACTTGATATTGAGTTTAGAGATATAACCAGACCACTTTTTTCCCATACAATGTCAACTAGGAAGGCATTGCGGGACAACATCGACGAAACATCATATGCCTGCAAAGTTGTAGTACTAGCACGTACTGCATTAATTAATTGATGACATTTCTCAGTTCATTTATTTCGTGGACGAATGAAGCATATATATATATGTGTGGATTTGCTAGAGGTTCTCCCCATCGTATTTTCTTGGGTTCTTCCAGACTTATGTAAAATATGATTTAAGAAAAAATAAAATTTATTGGGTCATGGATCAACCTCAAACGGGCCCAGTAGTTCGCTAGCCCAAGTCTCAGCCCAGGTAAGTCAAAGCCCTTGAACGTCCAAGACCACTTCTTGGATCTGAGACGGAAAGATCGAGGCCTAGGACTCGGATCCGAGACCCATGTCCAAGACCTCCGAGACCCACGTGTCCGAGGCCTCCGAGACCTTCGAGTCCGAGACCTCCGAATCCGAGGCCCTTGCATCCGAGACCCTGGAATTTAGGGGTCGGGGATTTGAATCCATTTGAATTCAAATGGATGTGATCTTATCTATCCAATTCAAATGTCGAGCACTTGGAAACACGGAATCAGATACTCTATCTGCGGGAATTCGAAATTCAAACGCTAACAACCAAATCTTATCTTGATCTCCGCATATCAAGGGACGGATAACTACTCAAATCCCTCGATAAAAAACTACCATGCAACAAATCAGGGAAGAGTCAGTCACTGGTTTGGGGACTACGACTCAATGTCTATATAATGCAAGTCTCTATCTCACATTCAGGTAAGGCAACTCTGATGTGAACCCCGCCAAGAATAACGAGACCCAACAACGAAAGGGAACCCAAGATCGTTCTATGGACAGATTCGAATGGAAGACCTCGACCCGTTGTTTATGACAAACAAGAACCTCGGTATAAGGAAGACGCCACAAACGGTGGTGGAGTTTCCATTTGATAAGTCGAGATGAACGCCACGGGAAATCCCGATAAGTTCAAGTAGTTCTTCAAAGAACCAAAGAGAATAAACCTCACAAGTTTTATGAATAATCAATATCTGTTCTCTATAGGAGTACAAAGAGTATTTAAATAAAGGTTGTAAAATAAAACCTAACCCTAAAATAAAACCTAACTCTAATTTGACTGACTTTGGGCTAAGCCCATTATCCAATCATAAAATATCTCTAACCCTAGATAAGATGACTTTGGGCCAAGCCCATTACAATAACTCTTAAAATATAGATAAAACATCCATTTAAATACAAATAACCTAATTAACTAATGAGACCCAAATATAATTAAAATTCCAGCATAGGAAATAAACTAAAATAGGAAAGAAGAGCTGGACGCCTATAATAGCCTTGCAATCCGATCCTTCTCGAATAGACCCAATTGGTACTTGAACAAGATCCTTCGAAGTGGTGCCTTGAACTCCATCAAACTCTAGCACACTTTATGCTTTTGTTGTTTTCTCATTACTCTCAGGAAAATACTGACTTAGTCATCGGAGTGGCCCCGCCGGCTCACCCCCGGTCTCTCTTCGATCCTATTGTCTTCTCCATTTTGCAGGCAATTCACGTTTGGAGCACTCGAACCTGGAATCTAGCAAGCATGCCACGTCACCAATCGGAAACTGTGTATCAACAGTTTGGCGCCGTCTGTGGGAAACGTTGATTCTTCAATCACTTCTCATTCATCAAAAACCAGACATGGTGAATTCACGCTCTTCACATCGGTTACAGCCTCACCCGTTGCATCCGCCTCCTAGTGCTCTCGGAGCATCCAATAGCCCAGAGTTGGCGGAGTTCTTGAATAATATGGCAGAATCAATGGAAGTCCTCAGGAAGCAAAATGAGGAGCTCAACACTCGGCTCACCTTGGCCGAAGCTCGGAGCAGTCAGAAAGAAAGAGAGCGCGAAGAACGGTGCGAGAAGGAAAGGCGAGATAGAGTTCGCCGGGAAAAACGGCCGGTCAACCCTCACCAAGAGGATAACGAGAGCACGGTTCAAGGGGATCGTCGAACAATCCAAGACGAGGAGCACCGCGACAAGTCTCGCCGTGTGGAAACTGAGAATGGTGGATCGCACCGGGAAAGGTCTCGACACGAGAGATCTCATCATGAAGGACCTCGTCGTGATAGACGTGAAAGAGAGAGGTCTCGACGCGAGAAATCTCGTCATGAAGGATCTCGTCATGAGAGGCGTGGAGGAGAGAAGTCTCATCGATCGAGGCGACACCAAGACAAATCTCACCATGACGAGACCCGACACAGCCTCCAGGAGACAAAGGTGAAGGACCTGGAGGACAAATATGCTCGGATTCTCTGCCGAATCGATGGGGAAGATCCACAACTCACAGCATGGGACATGTTGGAAGACGAGAACCTCCCATTCACAGAGCGAGTGAAGGCATATCCTATGCCGGATAAGTTTAAAATGCCACGGATTGAGAAGTATGACGGAAGCGAAGATCGACAGGCCCATCTTGAAGCCTTCCGAGAACACCTCATTCTGCATGGTACACCAGACGAGATTGTGTGCAGAGCCTTCCCATTGACCTTAAAAGGGGTGGCGAAAGATTGGTTTACAATGCTTCCCCTGAAGTCAGTAGGCACTTTCAAGGAATTGGGGCGCTTATTCTTAACACAGTTTCTTGCGACCCGGAAGAGAAAGAAAAATGTTACGTGCTTGTTGACTCTGCACCAAGGGAAGGAAGAAACCCTGAAGGACTTCATGCTTCGCTTCAACACGGAGAAGCTTGAGGTGGAAAGCCCGGACGGCAAGACAATGCTCAATGCCTTGATGTAGGGGGTAAGAGCAGAAGGGCCATTGATGGCTGAAATAGGCAGGAAGAATAGCCAAAAGGTTACTCTACCCCAGTTCATGAAGTTGACCGAGGAGTTCATCCACCAGGAGGAATTGGTTGGGTTGCTCCTCAAGGCTCAAACACTGGAAGAGCAAGCCAAGCAGGAAGGCAAAAAGGCCTCAATGGCCCCCAAGCCAAAGGAAAAGAAAAATCTCCGGAAAGGAGAGAAGAAGTCGGGTCCACTTTTCACCAAAAGTGAGCCTCGGAAAAAGGAAGTTCCAAGGTTCCAACCGGAGGTGTTCACCCCTTTTGAATGCTAGTTGCACTGAGGTATTTATGGCGATTAAAGGAGATCTAGCCTTCAGGTGGCCACCGAAGATGAGGTCGGATCCCTACAAGCGGGATTGCACCAGATTTTGCAAATACCACGGGTGAGCTTGTCAAGTTCCTTGCACAGGAATGGATTCAAGAAGCAAATCAGCAAGGACACCTGCCACGGGAAGGAAATCAAGAAGGTCTCGGACATGCGGAATCGAGACGCCGAGACCAGGCTATGAGAGATGGTCGGTATGATCGAGAAGACGAGCAGAGGAACCCTCAAGAGGTGCAGAGGCCTCTCCAAAATCAGGAAGTGGTCCAAGAGATCTACACCATTTCCTGTGGAATTGTCGGTGGTGGGGAATCTAACTCGGCAAGAAAGGCATATGCCAGAAGCATGCAAGGCGAAGAGGTGTACTCTCTACACAGGCCCCTGAAGGCAGCCATGGTAGAATTAGTTGTGCTGTCCTTTTCCGAGGAAGATGCTAGGGGGGTCGTAATGCCTCACGACGACGCTCTGGTAGTAACGGTAACAGTTGCCAACCACGTGATCCATCGTATCCTAGTTGACAATGGAAGTTCGGCTGATATCCTATATTCACCAGCCTTCCAACAAATGGGAATCAAACGAAATAGAATCAAACCATTTGGTTCTCCTCTCGTAGGGCGAACGCGGAGAATAGGTCCAACCTATTGGGATCATTCCGCTACTGGTGACAGTAGGAACCGCTCCTAGGCTATCCACTGTAATGATGGATTTTTTGGTGGTCGACCGACCATCCGCCTACAATGCGATAATCGGCCGACCAGCGTTGAACAAGTTGAGAGCTGCAACCTCGACTTACCACCTCATGATCAAGTTCCCTACGGAAGAAGGGTGGGAGAAGTAAGGGCCGATCAACTGGCGGCAAGGAGGTGCTACAACATCTCCATGAAGAAGGTCTCAGATCTGACCACTCTCACAGTGGCCTCGGTGTCCGAAGCCAAAGGAGAACCAGCAGAGCCACTCGAGGAGGTGGCTGTAGGGGAAGGAAGAGTCTTCCAGATTGGGACTTGTCTTACACAGGAAATCTGAGAAGACCTCGTGAATTTCCTTCGCAGGAATATAGAGGTGGTCGCTTGGTCTCATACAAACATGCCAAGTGATGCCCAGAAGAAATAGTCCACGTTTTGAATGTGGACCCTGACATGAAACCTGTAAAACAGAAGAGAAAGAAATTCGCACTTGAAGGAGTTGAAGCCATAGCTGTCGAAGTCAAAAAGCTCTTGAAGGCGAAATTCATCAAGGAGGTTTACAACCCAAATTGGTTGGCAAATGTAGTCCTAGTGAAGAAGTCTAACGGAAAGTGGAGGATGTGTGTGGACTTCACTGACATAAACAAAGCCTGTCCCGAGGACAACTTCCCTCCCCCTCGCATCGATGCACTAGTCGACTCCACCTCAGGGTACGAGTTGCTCAGTTTCATGGACGCGTTTTCGGGATACAACCAGATCCTCATGCACCCGGAAGATCGAGAGAAGATTGCGTTTATCATAGATCGAGGCCTTTACTGCTACAAGATGACTTTCATGCCTTTCTGTTTGAACAAAATGTTCCAAGCTCAGATCGGAAGGAACATGGAGGTATATGTGGACGACATGCTGGTAAGGAGTACAGAGTCAGACAGCCACGTCCCTAACCTCCATGAAGCATTCGAGACGCTAAAACAGTACGGGATGAAGCTGAATCCCGTGAAGTGTGCATTTGGAGTGTCATCCGGGAAGTTCTTAGGCTTCATGGTCTCGAGCAGAGGAATCGAGGCCAATCCGGAGAAGATCCAGGCAATCCTGGAGATGCAATCTCCATAGACCACGAAGCAGCTCCAGTAGCTCACGGGAAGGTTGGCAGTGTTAAACTGATTTATCTCTCAATCCACTGACAAGTGCCTCCCTTTCTTCAAGATTTTGAGGAAGGCATTCGAGTGGTCGGATGAATGCGAGGAAGCTTTTTCCCGGCTGAAAAAGTACCTGATGAGCTCCCTCATGCTAAGTAGAACTGTTCCAAGTGAGGTATTATACCTTTACCAGGTAGTTTCTCCCACAGCAATCAGTGCAGCTCTGATCCGGGAAGACGAAGGAGTACAGAAGCCAGTGTACTTTGTCAGCAAAGCACTGCACGGAGCAGAGGAAAGATATCCTCAAATCGAGAGAAACTGGCATTCGCTCTCGTTATGGCCTCGAGGAAGCTTTGGCCACACTTTCAAGCTCACACCATACGAGTCTTCATAGAGTATCCACATAGGAAAGTGATGCAGAAGCTTAACCTATCAGGAAGATTGGCAAATTGGGCAATCAAATTGGGGCAGTTCGACCTTGAGTTCGTCCCTAGGAATGCAATCAAGGGCCAGGCCCTCGCAGATTTTCTAGTTGAGTTTACGAACCTACCAGAAACTGAGGAACCGAAAACAAAATGGAAATGGGTCATCTATGTTGATGGCTCATCTACAACGAAAAATGGAGGAGCTGGAATTTCGCTCGTCACTCCAGAAGGGGAAGAGTTGAGTGGCGCCTTGAGGCTAGAATTCAAGACAACCAACAACGAAGCAGAGTATGAGGCTGTCATTGCAAGCCTCGGAATGGCCCTAGAACTAGGAGCCGAATTCGTGGAAGTTCGGAGCGACTTCCAAGTCATTGTGGGTCATATCTGAGGAGAGTTTGATGCAAAAGGGGAAAAAATGAACCAGTACCTAACCAAGGTACAAGATATGCAGTCTTCTTTTCAGAAGTTCTGCATTACGAAGATCCCCAGGGAAGATAACGAGAAAGCAGACCGCCTGGCCCGAATGGCCTCTGCCGAGATCACGGAAATCGAGGAAGGTAGAGAACCCATCCGAAGTCTGACACTACCCTCGATATCTGACCAACCTCGGAATTGGCCATGATCGAGGAGGTCTCGGATTGGCGAAGGAAACTCATCGATTACCTGGAAAATGGGACTCAGCCCTCAGAGAAGAAGTCTGCTATGCAGCTGAGGATGAAAGCAGGAAGATTCAAAATGGTGAATGGAGCACTTTACAAGAGAGGGTTCACGTTATCTCTTCTAAAGCGCGTCTCTCTGGAGGAAGGAAACTACATACTTCGAGAGATTCATGAAGGAATCTGTGGAAGCCACTCTGGTGCAAGGATAATAGAAAATAAGGCAGTAAGAGCAGGCTTCTACTGGCCTAGCATGAGCAAGGACTCAATGGCAATTGTCCGAAATTGCGACAAGTGCCAACGATTCGCTAACATCACCAAGCAAGCCCCCGAGGAGTTGACCTCAATCTCTTCTCCTTAGCCCTTCTCACAATGGGGGTAGATATAGTGGGACCCTTACCCCGAGGAAAGGGGGGTGTTCAATTTGTGGTTGTCGCTGTTGACTATTTCACCAAATCGGCGGAAGTCGAGCCTCTAGTGAATAATAACAGCCAAAAGTATCGAGCGATTCCTATGGAAGAATGTCGTCTGTCGCTATGGGGTGCCACACGCATTCGTCACTGACAACGGGAAGCAGTTTGACTGTTACTCATTCCGGAAGTGGTGCGCTGAACTCCACATAAGGAATTGCTTCTCATCCCATGGACACCCTCAAGCAAACAGGCAGGTAGAAGCTACCAACAAGACCATTTTCAAAATTTTGAAAAGGAAGTTGTGAGATAGAAAAGGAGATTGGGCAGACTACCTCCCGGAAGTTTTTTGGGCATATCTAACTACGAGAAGGACTCCAACGGAAGAAACCCCGTATGCTCTAGCTTACGGAACTGAGGCAATCATTCCAGCAGAGTTGGGGTCAGGAAGCTTCAAGGTAGAAACGTACAAGGCAGAGACCAAAGATGAAGGACTCAAGTTTCATTTGGACCTGCTGCAGGAAAAGCATGATCATGCACAGATCACCATGTTAGCCTACCAGGAAAGGGTAGCAAAATATTTCAACAGGAAGGTGAAGCCTTAGAGTTTCAAGGTTGGAGATCTGGTCTTACGCAAGGTTACCCTCGCCACCAGAGACTCAGCCGAGGGAAAACTAGCTCCAAACTGGGAAGGTACAAGGTGATCACCTGCAAGAGACCCGGAGCATATTATCTGGAAGATTTGGCAGGGAAGGTCCTTCCGAGGCCATGTTTTGATGTTTTGATTAATCATTGTTAAGTATGGAAGGTCCTTATTTGTTTTTTTTTTTCTTTCTTTCTTTATGTTTTGATTAATCATTGCTTTATTTTCTCAAGCATGATTCATTTTCAATAAGGGAACTCTCGGAGTTTATCTTTATAAACTGTTGGAAATAACTAGAACAAATTTTTAAGTACTCGGATGAATCAATCCAAGACCTAGTCTTCACCAGGTGGATTGATCCGAGACTCGACTCTTAAAACAGGAAAACGGGAGAAATTAAGTGATCGAAGGATCGATCCAAGGCCTGGTCTTCACCAAGACAGTCAATCCGATACCTGACACTTAACAGGAATACACGCATCTTAAGTTGTCGGATAGATCAACCCGAGCCCAACCTGGTCATCATCAGGCGGTTTGATCTGAGACCCAACACTTAAGCAGGAATACGTGTAATAAGTACTTAGGCGGACCAATCCGAGACTTGATCTTCATTAGGCCGATTAGTCCAAAAACCTAACACTTAACTGGAATATGCATCTTAAGTAATTGGTCAGGCTAGTTTTCCACCTGATCTTCATCAGGTAGACTGACTCAAAATTCAATGCTTAACAGGAATACATGCATACTAATTACTATGTAGTTGAATAGGTCAGTCTTCCACCTATAGGGATGTCAATCAGTCATTCAATCCTTCTAATCAGCTATTAATCCATGTCATTGCTAAGGAAATTATACTCAATTAAGCAAGATCAGGCTCATCAATAGCTTGGATTAAATTAATTACTCCCTCACTTCCTTCGGGCCCAAGTTTGAATGCTCCATTTTAGAACCAGCTCAAACCTCTTGAATCAGCCAACTAAGTGATTCTTTGATCATCTTGGATCTTGCTCTAGTAATAGGCCCAACTAGAACATGCAATGGATCCTTTAACGATGCTTGTTGATTCTCATCATTCCCCCTCTCTTCAAAAGGATTCATCCTCGAAACATCACTGTAATGTTGTTGATAGCTCTGCAATCAACACACATTCTCCAAGTTCCATCCTTCTTAGGCACAAGTAGCACCGGTACCGCACACGGACTCATGCTCTATATCACGTGTCCTTTGGCCATCAACTCCTCAACTTGACTTTGAAGTTCCTTTGTCTCCTTCGGATTACTCATATAGGCTGGTCGGTTAGGAATTGTCACACCTAGCACAAAATCAATTTGATGCTCTATTCCTCTAACAGGTGGCAATCCACTAGGCACATCATTAGGAAACATGTCCTCAAAGTCCTGCAACAATGAGACAACAACACTAGGCAAAGATTCGTCAAGTTCGTTAGCATTAAAACATGCTTCTTTGTACAAGAGTACAAATATAGGCTCGCCTTAGCATAAAAACTCACTTGTTTTTTTTGTTTTCCTCTCATTTTCTTTTCACACTCTTTTTCCTTTTCACTCTCTTTTTTCCTTTCACTCTCTTTTTTCTTTTCACTCTTTTTTTCATCTACTTTTTTTGAACTCTCGGACTCACAATTTGTTTTCAACTCATTCTCTCTTTTCAATTTCACTTGATATTCATACAATTGTCTTGGAGTCAATGGTACAAGAGTAATGGTTCTATTATCTTTCACAAAAGAATGTCTATTCTTGAACCCATCATGAATGGCCTTCCTATCAAATTGTCATGGTCTGCCCAATAGTATATGACCCGCATGCATTGGAACAACATCACAAAGTGCTTCATCCTTGTACCTCCCAATTGAAAAAGAAACTAGCACTTGCTTATTTACCTTAACCTCCGCCACTGCAACTTATACGGTTTAGGGTGCTTCAAGGTAGGTAAATTCAATTTTTCAACTAAAACAGTGCTAGCTACATTAGTACAACTTCCCCCATCAATGATCGTACTACATACCTTGTTGTTGATGTGGCATTTAGTATGAAAAATGTTCTCCATCTGTTGTTCCATGTCATCCTCTTTGACTTGGGCACTTCAAGCACGCCTAGCCACAAGTGACTCACCCTCCACCGGATACTCCACTTCATCGTCACAAACATCTTCAAGCATTGGCATTTGGTCATCATCGCCCTCGCTTTCGGTTTCCACCTCCCCATCAACACGTGCCATCATGGTCCTCTTATTTGGGCATTCTGAAGCTATGTGACCTACTCCCAAACAACGAAAACAGTTAATATCACGATTGCGAGTTTGGGATTCTGTTTTACCTTTGTTGACACTGAGGATTTCATCCCTCCTTTTTGGTGGTTCAGTTTTGGACTTAAAAACTGCCCCTTCGTCTTTTCTCCCATATGAGCTCCACAGAGTAGACGAGCTTGGATTTTGAAATGACCGAGTTCCTTTCCTTTTAAGCTGCCGTTCCACCTTCATTGTCATGTGCACCATGTCCTCCAACTCCACGTAACGTTGCAACTCCACCACGTTGGCATTGTCCCGATCTAGCCCAATCAAAAACCTCTCCATGGTAGCTTCTTTATCCTCCTCTACATTAGCCCGAATCATTGCGATCTCCATCTCCATCTCCTTGTAGTAGTCATCCACGCTCTTATAGCCTTGAGTAAGACTTTGCAATTTCTGATACAATTCCCTATAATAGTGAGTAGGGCAAACCGCCTCCTCATGATGGCCTTCATTTCTTCCCAAGTCTCAATACACCTCTCACGGTTTCGCCTTCTATTGATCACAAGTTGATCCCACCAAATTAATTATAGCATAGTCAGTAAACTCAATGACAGCGAGTTTTACCTTTTCTCCTCGGAGTAGTTGTGGCATTCAAAAATCAACTCCACCTTCTTCTCCAATTCCAAGTACACTTTAGGATCCTTTTTCCCTTGGAAAGACGGTATCTTCATTTCGATGTTTCCTAGGTTTCGGTCAGTCTCATTTTGCCATCTCAGATCTGTTCGAAAACCTCTACCACGCCTTTCTCCCCTTGGCACAAACCTGCCCTCACCGTTCAAAGCTTGATCGTCTTCATCTTTGAACTCATCATCGTGGTTGTCATCAAAATCATCCACGTGTGCACGCCTTTCTTGCCTTCTAGCATTAGGGGCTCTTTGGGGATGCCCCTCACGCCAAGTCGCAATACAGCGTCTTGCCTATCCATCCGATCCCGAATCTCATGAAACGCCACATTCATGCGTTCGAATTGTTGTTGTATAGCCTGCAACATGAAGAATGACTCCTCCCCACCTTCTTTGTTGGGTGTGCCGTCCCTGGAAGACATAGTTTTAAACTACAGAGAAATGTTATAAATAATTCCTCACAAACTGTCCCTCACGTGTTTGCACGCAAATGATATCACTCACAATCGTGTTTCACTCTTAAATTGGCTTTGTTTTCGATATTAGTGTCACACTCTCTTGCCTTTTTCCACTCGTAGCTTCCCCTTTTCAGTTCTTTATTGAACTAACAAACTTGATCAAGAAATTGAACTTGTAGAGTTTAAACCAATACCAACGGTAGAAAAATATTATGGAGCCAACGAATCGAAGGAAAGAATTTAAACCAATACCAATAATAGAAAAAAAAAATTCTGGAAACAACGAATCCATGGAAGAAATTTAAACCAATTCCAATGGCAGAAAAATATTATGGAAACAACAAATCAAATGAAAGAATTTAAAACTAATATCGATGGCAAGAAAATATTATAGAAACAACGAATCAATGGAAAGGACATCAGAAAATACTTTGTCTTCTTTTTTTTTTTTGTGACGTCTCTACTTTTTTTTTTTTTTTTTTTGAACTTGGTGCACAATACAAAATAAACACAAGGAATAAAGGACACAAAAGTTACAAGATAAGATGATAACAAGAAAACAAAAGGTAAAAGGATAGTAAACCTGATTTTAGAGCCTAGGCACTGATATGAAATGATGCGAACATCAATCGATATATCCTTCAGACCCAACAAACAATATTGGAATATAGACCCAAGAAAGTTAAAATTCAGATTTGATAGCAAACCTCGACCCAACGTCTATAATTGAAACGCGAACCAAAGATATAAAGAAGTAAAACCGCGACCCAATGATTATAAAGGAATCATGAACCGAAGGTATAGAGTTTGAATGGTACAAGGAAGAATTCTTGATAAGTTCAGAAGTACTTTGAAGAAGCAATTTTAAAATATTTCATATCATGTCCTTCATTACAATGAGTCCATGCTATTTATAATGCATGGTTGAAATAGGAATGCAAATTACTAAAGAAAAATAATAAAAAACTAAATAAAAGAATCCTAAAATTAAGGCTGATTTCGTCTTAAATTAGCAGCTCCTCCAACAAAAGAAATCACCTATGGAATGCCTTGAATAGATATATCAATCAGCCAATTAATTGGTATGGAATTGGATAGGTTTGAAATAGGGATGTCAATCAGTCATTCAATCTTTCGAATGGAAGACCTCGACCCGTTGTTTATGACAAACAAGAACCTCGGTATAAGGAAGACGCCACAAACGATGGTGGAATTTCCGTTTGATAAGTCAAGATGAATGCTACGGGAAATCCCGATAAGTTCAAGTAGTTCTTCAAAGAACCAAAGAGAATAAACCTCACAAGTTTTATGAATAATCAAAATCTGTTCTCCATAGGAGTACAAAGAGTATTTAAATAGAGGCTGNATTGATTTAAACTTGCCTATGGCTTTATAAAAAGCGTAGTTTAGGTGCTATGAAGGGTTGTATCCGTACCCCTGTAATAAGCACCTTACGAGCGTCCCGAGCCAATGAGGGAGAAAGTCGACGGGTCCCCTGCATCATCAGATGAGGGACACGCTTTCTCCGCTGACCTAAATATGTTACAGGCTTAAGAAGGGATGGAGCTAACGAGAGGTTTGTAGGCCCCGAGCGACGTACGCTAAGGTAGTCAGCATCTGGGCCGGTCGGTAGAACAACCCTCGTAGTATAGCGATAGACCGATGCTAGAGTTCCTTCTTTTTGTTTCGAGGTACCTTCCTTTTCAGTCTCTCGTTTATTGCCCTTCAGGCTAAGTAAAGAATTTAATCATTCTTTCTCTAAATAAGTTTTTTGCTCTTTCGAGCTTTCGATTCATCTGGTAACTCTTGTACCCAATACAATAGGTCCTAGACATTATTCCATCCAGGGATAAGCCCTGTAGGCATAGAAGCGAAAGATGATAGGAGATAATCTAGTCGTCCTTTGAAGTCTTCTTCCTTGCCCTTCAGGTTCCCTAAGTCATTAGCTGAAGAAGTCCCGTCAATGGATAAGAGCAGGTAAAGCCACGAGCAAGCTTTATCTAAATCTGCTAACTCCTAGCTTTTGTTCCGAGCCATTATTGCCTCCAGGGAAAAGACCTATAGTCACATAAGCGAAAGATTCTTTCCTCTCATCTAGTGGAACGGGGCCTTAACCTGTTATTATTCTTGAATGGACTTATTTCGGAGGGAATGCTTCAGAGCTAAGAATAATTTGTAAGGGATCGGGCAGATGAAACACTACTTCTTTGGGAGTTATCCCTTGTTACCCCCTTCGATCGGTCGGGAAGGAGACTTGGACCGCTACTTACTTAGAATGAAGGGAAAGGAGGGAGACTGAAAAAGACGGGAGGTCCGTATCTCATTCTTATGATTGGTCGCTTCGCTAAGAATGACTTAGGGTCTAAGTCTGGGTAACATCCCCTATCTAATAGAAGAAGTTAAGAGTGAAACGCTACGTGCCCTTATAGCTCGACCATAGGGAGAGGAAGATTCGATAGGCCGCATGTAAAACAAAAAAACCTACCATGAGCCAGACCACCAAGATGCTTCAAGCCGGGTGCTTTTTAGCCACCAACAGCTTGTGTTTCCGTTCCCTGGATGAGATCAAGGATTCTTTCCATCGGATTAGTAACAGTCTGTTCTCCAAAGGACTCACTCAAAAGGGCAAAAGCATGACTTCCTTAAGGATAGAGACCAGGGGGTCAGTTGCTTCGAGTTCAAATAGCAACTTCCTGTTTTGATATCTAGAATCTCATTCAATCAAAGTCCTCAAATCGAAAGGAAGTAGTCCCTTCGTGAGCTTTCAGTGCGTAAAGGTTAGTTCAAAGCACGAAAGCACACCTCCCTCACTTCGTACTTCGTGGGCAGGGGAGGTAAACTATCTTTACTAACCCCGGGTTCCGTTAGAGTTTAATACTTGCTCATGCGTGGACTGTTCTTTTCCCTGAGGAGGACTGCTTACAGAGTTAGATGAATAGTAAGGCTTATGCCGAAGTGCACCGACTCCTTTCTTCACTCGAAAAGGGGGAGACCTGTTCTCTAAGTCAGTGGCCGGCTTCGATACTGCTTTCTTTACCTTCCCCGGGCTAGGAAGTCTATTCCCAGCTGTTCTGCCAGATTCTATAAACCTGGGATTTTTCATTAAACATCAATTTCCCTTCATAAGCCTACGATCTAAAGTTTCATTTTGCATGCGCATATAGATGAAAAATCTGTGATTGGGATTTCCCTTCATACGACGGAGATGCAAAGTGAAAAAGTTCATTTCATATAGCTGTGAAATCAGTGAATTTCTTTTTAGCCCTAACAAGCTCTTTCAAAATGAGAAAAGGTTATCTCATATAGCTGACAAATGATAGATTTGGTTGAACTATCTAGAGTCCCGTTCTTCGATTGATTTCCCTGATTGGCTCTCTTGCCTGGAATGACTTCCCTCAGTCCCGTCCCTACTTCTTCTCATGCCACTAATTGATTTCCACTTCTGAACTCCACGTATTCAATCGATTCTGTTTCATGGCTCGCAGGTCGGAGAGAGTCCACTTCTTCCATTGATTGGGACTTGACTACTTTATATACTTTCCGCTCCTCTTCTATTGAGGGTGGATCCCTTTCTATTGATTGCAGCTCGTGAGCAAACTACCTATCTATATTACCATTCTAACCTGTCTTTGCTGAACCTATAACCCGTTCTAATATTCCATATTACCCTAGCTCACAGCTTATCCTTCTATGATACATTGGATTTATTGGATTCGAAGTTCGGTTCGACTGAGCGAGCTGTCTTTTCACTTGGGCTTCGAAGAAAGCTTATTAGAGATTCTCCTCTTCGGATGGGGTAACAGGCTCCTCAACAATATTACAGATTGCCTACTTTACGGGTTACGGGTGAGCTACGAGCAGGCTTGATACCACTCCTTCGGACCCTTCGGACTCCAGCGCTTAGAAGAATCCTTATTAAACTCTTATTACATAGATCCTTCCCTTGAGCAACAAGCTAATTCCCTGACTAAAGAAAGAACTGAGACTGAAAAATATTATACCAACGCTTACCTTTTTCTTTGTAAGTAAACTTCCATCTTCTAAAGGGAGAGTAAACTCACCTTAGCAGTTTGATTATCCATTTTATTCCCCTGATACTGAAGTTGCTACTGTACCTGTCTTTGAAGAATGCTTCGAACCCGGCCTAAACGCTTCCTGAGACTCAACCCTACTTCGTCTTCGCCCTCCTGCCTTTCCAGTAGTGGATTCAGCTCATATTAGAAATTCTTACTTCACGGGATATTCTTACTTCACGAGAGAGATACTCACTATTGAAGGGTATACCCACGGGAGAGATACCGAAACTAGAAGCTTTGTTGCACCGCGCTCATTGACTTTCTATCAGAGGGGTTGATGTTCAGTGCCGTAGGTCAGAAAAGGAATGAGAGATGAGAAGGTGGGTTGCGTATATAAGCCCCATTTGACGGTCTTTCTTTGGTCGAGTAGTCAACTACCTCTTTGCCCAAGGATTGCGAATATGCTTGACTGAGATTCCAAGCAAGCTACCTGGGCCTAAAAGACTGCTTCTTGAGTTATCTTCCTTCTTGCCTAAGTCTAAGCCTAATGCCTTAACTCTCCTTTTAGCTCTTAAGGGGGTTTACTTACCCTATATCGGGCGCTTAGCTTCCTTCTCAAGGTTCTCCTGCTCTTTAAGAGAGTAAGGGCTGCCTTCGAATCGAGATTACTGGATTAACTAGAATTAATAGTAGTAGAAACTGGGGGCCACGTAGACTATTCAGAGGAGGTATGCTAATCAATGATCTACTGATGTAGCTAGTGCTACTGAAGCTGCTGCTAGATATGCTATTGGCTTAACTGGCTCTAAACCCTCCCACCCGATAAAGGAATGGAATTTCAAGTAGTCGTCTACACTTAAAAGCTTTCTTGTCTTCACTGATCAGCATTTAGTTTGGCCTAAGATTATCTAAGTCCGACCCATCACTTACTACTCGTCATCAACGGGTCCATAACCATTCTCCTACCAATTTATGTGGTTGATATCTTGGTCACTGGCATAATGCAACTGCAATTATAAGATTCATTTTCGATCTGAAGGGGTCATTGCATTCTTTTTTCGGGATGGGGGTTCGCCCTTCTTTCCTGAAGCTTTTCATGGACCCTTTCTACTCTACCGCAATCGAAGTCTTGCATTGAGTACTAATGTGGAGGGGCCCAAGCCAGCCAATCCCCCTGACGCCCACTAAGATCCACCCATGATTCATCGAACCATTCCTTCGCGTGCCGTAGCTTAGGATTCGTGCTATTGCTATTGTTTAGGGGCGGAGAAGAATAAAGATAGGGCGTCATTCCCCTCCTCTTGAAAAGGATTTCCCCTCC
>VIBQ01000122.1:39563-100334 GCA_006937295.1 Carpinus fangiana | reverse complement strand
TTTTCTTCCATGACCTACAAAAACACAGAAAACACAAAAAGAAAATAAAATGGAACAAAATAACAAAAACTAAGAAATTAACAAATGTAAATTAAGGGGTAAAATATGAATATTTTGGCACTTATCAGTTGTGGAGCCAGCAAAAGAATTCCTTCTTTCATCAACAAGAAGTAGTTTTTGAATTTGGTTTGAAATATTTAAATCTGAAAAATTAATTTTGACAGATCCATCCAAATACTGTTGGATGTAATCAAGATTGGAGGTATCATTAACTACTCGAGTTGGCTTAGATACATTTTGCAAAAGCCATTCGTTAGGAAGATTAATTTCATCCCATCGAATCATTTTTGGAGTCTGTATATTAGCATCTTGAGTAGAACCTTGAATTAACAAAGTAGATTGACCTGCATTCTTAATTACAGCCTGAGGATCTAAATTAGTTTTCAAAGTCTGTAATAAATTCGGTAGATGATAGCAATAGGTCTATTAGCATCTTAATATCATCCAAAGAAATGGTCAAATTAGGGAAAACATCAAAATGAATAGGACCATTAAACAAGGAAGATTGAATCATACCAAGGATGCTAATTTTGAAATTAATAAATCTAGCATCACGCAACCATAAAAGCACAGAAGCATTATTTCCAAGCCTGGTTAAAGGTTTAACAGCAACTTGAACAGATCCAATATGCAAAAACTTGTAACTTTTAGCCTTAGAATTTTCAATAAATCTTTTATTAAACAATTGAAATGTTGAATTATTACCAGAAATAGCAAATGTTTGTTCAACAGTTCTAATAGAATATTCAGATCTCCAAGAAGATTTTAACCAAGAAGTAGTATAAATATCTTTAGGAGAAAGCTTGGGAATATTCCATTTATCAAAATTAAAAGAATTATCACTTTCAAAAGAAAGTTGTTTACTATTAACAATATCAGGCGGTAAACTTGATCTAGAGCTAACAGAAGAGGTTGATCTCCACATTTTGGTAATCAAATCAACTCACAAATTCACTCGCTAGACATCAACCCACAGAATCACTTCCTAAGTATCAACTCACAGAATCACTCTCTAAACATGTACTACCTTGCGGAAATCTAACTACACATACCCAAAATTGCTGATATACATACCCTTCACCAACTGCCCTACAACACGCCTTCCCTGGCTTCAAAAGGGACTTACAAGTAACCTAAGGTGATATCAACTAGGGTGGTAGGTTTACAACTGGAAGACAGAACACAGAAAAGAAAGATGAAGAGTAAGCAAATACACAGAAAGATCAAAAGCAAGTGGACAACTAGAGAGATCGCAAAGGGAGCAGATCAGATGACAAGAAGCTAAAGATCGCAACTCTTATGGCTCTGATACCAAGAAAGGTTCTTACCCGAAACCTTTCGAGTAAGAACCATAAGAGCCATAAGAGCTATATATATATTGGTATCAGAGCCATAAGAGTTGCGATCTCTTTGTTGCTTGTTATCCTCTTTGCTTTCTGTGATCTTTCTTCTGTGTTCTATCTTCCAGTTATAAACCTACCACCCCGTCAGATTTGCCTCAGGTTACTTTTTAAGCCCCTTTTGAAGCCTGAAGTTGGTGTGTTTTAGGGCATAGGTGAAGGGTTAGTGCTCGGCTCAGGGTATGTGTAGTTAGATGTCTGTAAGGAAGAACATGTTTAGAAAGTGAATTTGTGAGCTGTTTGAATTTCAAAATGTGGAGATCAACCTCTTCTGTTAGTTCTAGATCAAGTTTATCCCCAGATATTGTCAATAGTGAACAACTTACTTTTGAGAATGATAGTTCTTTTAGTTTTGACAAGTGGAATATCCCCAAGCTTTCGCCCAAGGACATTTACACTACTTCATGCTTAAAATCTTCTTTTAAACCAGAATACTCTGTTAAAACTGTTGAACAAACATTTGCTCTTTCTGGTCGTAATTCAACATTCCAATTGTTTAACAAAAAGTTTGTTAATGATTCCTTGGCAAAAGGTTATAAGTTCTTGCATATTGGATTTGTTCAAGTTGCTGTTAAACCTTTAACTAGACTTGGAATCAATGCTTCTGTGCTTCTATGTTTGCGTGATGCTAGATTTTTAAATTTCAGAATTAGCATTCTTGGCATGATTCAGTCTTCTTTGTTTAATGGTCCTATCCATTTTGATGTTTTTCCCAATTTGATCCTTGCTTTGGATGATATTAATATTCTTAAAGCTTTGACTTTGAATATTCTGACTTCGGTTATATATGGAATAAGGTAGCATACCCCTTGCTATCATCTACCGAATCTATTACAAATTGATGAGAACTAATTTAGATCCTTAAGCTGTGTGATCGTACCAAAAATAGTACTCGCAATAGCACGAATTGTTTTGCAGTGTAGCGGGTGTGCAAGTGTGAGGTCAAACCCACAAAGAATCATGTTTGTGAAAAACCAATTTAAATGTCTAAACTAACCCTATTTTAACCTAGTTTTAAATATCAAACAAGTGGCGAGCATAAAATGTAAACTAACCTAAATGCTTAAAAACAAATAGATAAAAACAGTAAGGTCTAGAATCCACCTCACCACAATTAGATACATATTATCGTGTTAGACATCCGCCTATCGATTAAGAACTATGCATGTTTTATTGCTATTATTAAATCTAGACGAATCATCCGATGTATTATTCGTTAAATGGTCACAACAGATATTGAAAATCGAACCATCCGATGTATCGTTGATCACAATGGATATTGGACTCGATAAAATCATCCAATGTACCTCGGACTAATCACAACGGATATTAGCCGTTTAATGATTCGCAAACAACAATCAACACAATTTTTGTCACGAAAATCTATTGAAACGAACACACAAAACTAAACGACGGATTAAACTAAACAAAAAATCATGAAGATAATTAAATTAATCTATGGTGAGGCTTCATCTTCAACCTTAGTTGAAGATTTAGCCTCTAATCATAAATAACTAAAGGCAATAAAATAAATGACGAATGGAAGGCTTTACAATGATAAACAGAGAGTTTTTTGGCTCCTGGAAGGCGCCTCCAAGTGTAGGTTTAACAAAAATACACAAGGTCCTATTTATAGACAAAACTAATGTCCTGCTAGGTCACGTGGGTGCGCTTGATCGCAGGCAATGCGCTCAATCACACATAACTGCTCTGAAATCCCACGGCGCAAGGCAAGAAAGCGATGGTCGCTAGGGCGACGCGAACTTCGTAGGCTGACGAGGCATGCACTCGATCGCGCCACTTGGGCTCGAGCGCACTGCGCTCGATCACACCTAGTGCACTTGAGCATACTGGCAGGGGCCAAAGCTCACTTTTTGCCCTTTTTCACCCTTTTAACCGCAGATTACTGCCAACGTCCTACAACACATTAAATCACTAAAACAACTAAAAACATTAGATATTAACAACGCTAAGAGCTTAGCAAACATAAGTTAAGTGGGGGTCAAATATGTAATATTTGGCATTGATCAAATACTCCCAAAATTACATTTTGCTAGTCTCTTAGCAAAACAAAAATGAAAACACAATAAAAAAAAGAAACATAAATCCTCTTTCATGAGAGAAATGATTGCATTTAGCATATGCAACAAGCCTTTTAAACCCCTAGGCATCTCTAGTGGAAGAGTGAAGTCTCGTGAGGGTTTACCAGCAATGATACCCACAAACAGTTTATTGGCATTATGCTATTGACAGACAAAGCCTAACACCTAAACACATGGTTCATACATCATTAGTAAATTTAACATGTCGAACATACAAACCACATCATCCAGGCATCCAAACATCATTTCACTCACGGTTGGAAAATTGAGACAACACATGCTCCATAAAGTGCAAAGTGGACTAACACAAGATCATGGGGTTTAATTGAAAAGTGTAATTTTTTTTTTTTATTATTATTTTTTTGTGTAGGTTGTGCAATGTTTGACTCTCTTAAGTTTCTAAATGACCTATGTAACGAGTGTTGGGCCAGTGACACC
Source organism: Carpinus fangiana (assembly GCA_006937295.1). Taxonomy (NCBI): domain Eukaryota; kingdom Viridiplantae; phylum Streptophyta; class Magnoliopsida; order Fagales; family Betulaceae; genus Carpinus; species Carpinus fangiana. The sequence goes on along the minus strand of VIBQ01000122.1, from coordinate 96,334 downwards.
CAAACCAGGCGGTTTTAGGGCATTAGATGTAAAGACATCCCTAAGGGCTTAATTACTCAAGTCAAAAAGAGCTACGAAGCCTAACTAGCCATACAGTCACTTAGTTGGAATTTCTCATCTTTTTACGTAAATACTCATTGCTTGGCCAGGCAAGAGGTCTGGTTACTCGATGAAAAACTCAACTTATTATGATTTTTTTTTTAAAATTTAATTTAATTTTTATTTTTTTATTAAAGCCAAGGTTTTCATCATCACATCACAAAAACCTAAAAATCTCAAGAAACACACTTCAAAATCAAATCTCATACCTCACGGACCCTAATGCTAGTGTGCAAGTGGAATATTAATCAAACAAGTGGAGTCTCTCTAATCCAACACATGAATCAAAAACCTGGATTTTGAATGATATGCAATGTTCAAATAAGTTAAACACACCAATGACATGTAATCCACAGTTATTATGTAAGTCATGCCCAATCAGCAACAAAGCAAAACGATTTTTTATTTTTTATTTTTTTATATACATACAAAAACAAACAAAACAAGCAAATATACAAAATAAAACAAACAAATAAACAAACAAAACAAATAGACCGCGTGTTCGTCCACATCCCCAAACTTAAATGACACATTGTCCCCAATATGGCAAGAAATACATTATAGTGGGATGAGGAACCGAAGTGTGCAATGGCCAAGGCGTCCCCCGAACTTAAACACCAAAACACCTGTCAAAAACTAACAACAATCTTTTTCTCACAAGCACAAACATCAAAAGGTTAATTGCTGTTAGAAACAAAATAAAATAAAAATAAAATGACAAAAAAAATAAGGTGCAGAAAATAAAAACAAAAGAATACCGCACCTTCCCTGATCCCATGGGTGTCCAACAAATTCCTTCCATCCTTTCTTCATTAACACTTGATATCCCTCTGGAAGGATGTTTTGCTATCTTATGTAGCCTAGTAGCTTGCTTCGAAAAATTCTCTTAGGAACACGATTTCTAGATTTGTGATATTGCGTGCGTGAATCCTTAAAGATTTCTACATAAGACGGATCTTTGAGACATTGGAAAGATGGATCTTGTGGTTCAAGTTGTGTCTCGAGAGGGATTGTGATGGAGGAATGAGCTTCAGTACTCACTTCCTTGTCATTGGATTGATTTGAATTTGACGGGGGCTCAAATTACTCAACTTGCTCCTCCTTTTCTTCCTCCTCATGGCAATCCATAGTGAAGGGCTCAACTACTAATGAAGATGTGTTAGGGAATGATATCTCAGTGGTTTCCCCATTCTTAGTTCGCACCTCAAGAGTAGGATTCAATATTGCATCTGCTTGCTCAAGTAACTTATCCAAATCTAAATCATCTCCAAATTGAGCAAGGCATGCTTCCAAAGGATCTTCTAGACTTGGCTCATTAACAGTCTCCTTGATAACTTCCTCACCTCCAAATGTGGTGGCTTGGACATGCTGTAACGCCCCCAAAATTAGCCTCGGCTAATCCGGTGGAGTCACTGGCAATTTACCCAGTTGAGCCAACTTGTGGTCCAATGGGCAATCACCCTTGTAAACACTGTCAGAGTAAATGCAAGGAAGGTGAATAAATCTGAGAGTACTACAATTCATCAAGTAAGAACGTGGAGTTACTAAACAATTAAAACAAACCTGTAACTATAAACAAGGCATAGCCAGTCTGGCAATAGCAAATCTAGCCACTCCCTAGCGGTGAATCAGATTACCTAAAGAATAATAACCGCGTAAGTCTAATGACTTAGTAAGTAAACCCCACACTTAGGTATGACATGAGTCCAATTTATAAAAGTAAACGTGCAATTCGAGTAATGGCCAAAAGAGGGCATTACCTCCGCTAATACACCATTCCACAGGTTTTAAGGTTTTTAAAGCTCGATGGTGTAGAACTGGCAATAATTGCCTAATTGTTTTGATGCAGAAAAGAATAATGCTTTATAGGTCATAACTCCCATACATGGTCTACCCGAGATATTACCCCTTCTCAGCAGGGTTAATGCTGTCCCGAGGGACCTATAATATAATGCCAGTGCCCCAGCTATTGTACAACATATTGTACGTAACATTAGTGGCACGATCGGGTCCGACCTCGAGTGGCCCACACCAACTAATGACGTTCGTCCTATAGTGACTGAACCATTGGGAATGGTTGCATCAAGGTCACGAAACCAATGGATCCACAGCCCTCACATAACACACACATTTGACCATAATATGTAGTTTATATAGTAAGCCCATGGCCGTTTATACCGCATGTACCGGCGTACCATGTCTTACGATGCATCTTAGTAGTTTATTGAGTAATGCAGTTACCAAGTGATTACGGGAAATAGGGATGCTCATGTCATACACGTGGTCAGTCAACTGACATATCCCACGGTTTACGTAAAAAGGGTGTAAGTGTTTACTTACCTCTCACATTCAAGCGAATCCTCCGACCAAGCTATCTCCTGTCATAACGGATACAGGTCGCCGTTATTCTAAGCCTTAAGAAACGTAGAGTTATGGCTAAGCTAAGGCTTACACGTGCGAAAATTAAGAATAGGTGCTCTGCCTACTGACCGTACGTCCGCCATCGATGGCGTACGTCTGCTCAGTGTGTTGAGTACACTGTTGCAAGATTCGGACAGTGCATGCTTCCCATAGAAATCACAGACTTCTAGACCTCTTCTAAGCTAGTAAAACCGGACATGCAACGCAAGAAATTGCAGAACCATGATCTTTTGAGAAAACTATTTGAAAACGTCGTTACCTTTAAAAGAATACTTAATGAACACTTGAAGTTCTCATAAAAATAGAAACATAAGTTAACAAGGTGATAATTATAAAGGAACAGAGCTTACCCTGAAGCTAAGCGCGGACATGGCCTCCTCACCTCGGAAACTCTCCGTTCAAGCTCTCTCCCACGGGTTTCTTACTCAAATCACTAAGGAAGGGTTCTAGCAGCCTAGGGGCACACCAAAGGAAGAAGAAGGTGTGAGAAATGAGGAGGAGGGGCGGGCTATTTATAGGGAAAGTTTGCCACCAACTCTCTGACAGAGCAGCGGACGTCCAGCAACCCTAGCTTACGTCCTGTGGTCTTTGTACATTAGTCCAGAGGGTGCCTCGTACGTCTAGGTATTATCCAAAGGGTATTCCAAAAAGTAGGGTACATCCGGTGATCCCACGTACTTCCGGTGTACTATTTGCAGAGCGTACGTCCAGTGGTCCCCCATCGTACATCCGCACTACAAACAGAGGCGTACGTCCGCCAGACCTAGCGTATGTCCACCGCTTGTGGGTCAGTGTCTGTCTTTTACTTCTAAAGGTTTCGAACGTGATTTGGGTCAAGCTAAGGCCTTTTAGGTCCCGTTAAATCCCTTCTTTGAAAATCCCTATCAATTACTCCTAAGGGAAAGGTTTTGGGTTAAAAAGGTTTGCTTTTATTGCGGTATTACACATGCTCATGATAAGAATTGCTAGGGCCATCCTCATCAATCATGTATTGCCTTCTCGCCATCTCATGAGTTTGAAGCTCCTCTTCCTCGATTCTGTTGAATTCAGCAACTAGATGACCGAGTTGCCTTTCCAACCTTGCAATTGCTTCAGTGTTTGCCATGGCTGCATCCTTGATGACCATGGTGGCATCCTTGAGTTCTTGCATGACTTGGGTATTGGACTGCATGAAGGCTTTCAAGGTGTCTTCCAATGATGATAGTTTAGGAGGATAGTCGTATGATGAAGGGGTAGAATATTGGTTGTCGAACTGCACCATCCTGAATATCTGCAGTTCGTCAACTTGGGGAGCATAATTTCTGGTAGCATGAGCTTGCCGCGAGAAATCAGAATGGTTGCTCCAGTCCGGGTTATAAAAATTTGAATTTGATTCAAACCCAGGACTGGTGAAATTGGTGTTTTGCTGCCCTTATGAGAAATTGGTAAATTGTCCCCAATGTGGACAATCACTGGAACTATGGTAAGGGCTGGAGCAACCTAAACACAGTTCATGTGGGTGCAAATTGGTAGGATTTGATATCCTATGATTAGGGAAAATATTAAAATTACTAAACGGAAGACTCATGCTTCACCCAACAGTTTAGTATGCAACTATCCCACATGAAACAATAACCATTTTTATAGAAAATTAAATAAACAAAAACTAATAAAAATTAAAAACAGCAGATAAACAATTAAAAACAGGCAGATAAAATAAACAATTAAACAAAAATAGCAATAAACAAAAAAAAAAAATCAAAAACTATACATAGCTGCTTCAGGTCTGTTGGTGCTGACTGTGGAGGTGCGCTCGAGCTCAGGTACCATGCGATCGAGCTTAAACGTCCAAAAGTGTAGCAGTATGCAAGTGTGCTCGATCACAACAAGGGTGCGATTGATCGCATCTAGGTGCGTGATGAGTGCCTAAAAGTGCTTATTTGAACCCCTTAATTTACATTCGTTAGGCTCTTAGCTTTGTTAATATTTAATGTTTTATCTGGTTTTAGTGTGTTGTAGGTCTTTGGTGCAAAAGGTGGCTCAAAGGGGAGAAATGAAGCAAAGAAGGAGTCAAGCCCCTGGAAGTGCGTTCGATTGCACTTGGTGCGTTCGAACGCAACTGTGGTCGAACGCAGGGACCACATTCGAATGCAGGTCCAGTCAGCCCGCGTTTCCCGCTTCGCCCTAGCCGGCCCTATCGTACATCGCTTCAACCTTACGTCGTGGGCAGTTATGTGCGTTCGAACGCACGGCGTTCGAACGCAGCACCTATTCTCGAACGCACGCGACACGGTGGCACACCTGCGACCGAACGCACAGCACCACAATCGAACGCATGTAGCACTAAGTTCGAATGCACCTCCTGCGTTCGAACGCACCCCTGACCTGGCAGCACGTTTTATTTTGTCTATAAATAGGACTTCGTGTATTTTCGTTTTCTTCACGCTTGGGAGACGCTTGGGATGCGTTTGAGGCGCCCTCAGTGGCCCAAAACCTCCCCGTTCTTCATTGTAAATACTCCTAAACGTCAATTTAATTTAATGCTTTTATTTATTTAGCTTTAGTCTCTTATTCCCTTCACCATGTTTTTATCTAATTATTTTTATGCTTAGTTTAATACTCCGTTCGTCATTTACTGTTTTGCTTGTTCGTTTCAATTCAATTTCGTGACAAAGTTGCGTTGATTATTGTTTGCAAATCGTTAAGCGTCGACTTTCGCTGCAACCGGAGATACATCGGATGATTCGTCTTCGGACCAATATCCGTTGTGACCTTTAAACAGTGTTTGCGTTGGTTAGTTTGACAAGATTTTGTAGCAACAATAGGACATGCATTAGTGCTTAATCGATAGACGGACATATGCACTAATTAATAGCAAATAAAATACGCCTAGTAGCGTAATCGTTGTTGAAGTATGAACTAAGCATGTTTATATGTTGATTAAATTGTGGTGAGGTAGATTAGGGACCTTAGCATTTTTATTGCTTTTTAATTAAGTTTTATTTTCTGCACGCCTTTATTTGTTTATTTTATTGCATTTTAATTTAGTTTATTTTTATGCACGCCATGTGTTTGATTTTGGGACTAGGTTAAGGTAGGATTAGTTTAGGCACTTTAAAATTAGTTTTTAACGAAACACGATTCTCTGTGGGTTCGACCTCGCACTTGCACATCCACTGTATTACAAATGACTCGTGCAATTGGCGAGTACAATTAAATTTGTACGTATCAGTGCGCTCGCACGCTATTGCACTCTATCGAGCGCAAGCACGCGAATAGTGCTCTAAATGGTGCAAGTGCGCTCGATCGCAACAGAGGTGCGATTGATCGCACTAACATAGTGTATTTTCCAGAAACCTCAACAAACTTCAAAAACAGAAAAACAAACACTAATCTAATTTTTTTTTTCAATTTTTTTTTCTATACAAAAACACAAAAACAAATAAAAATAAAGAAATAAATTGCTGAAATAAAATAACTAGTAGAAAAATAAAATTAATCTAGACAAAAAAAATTAATTTTCACAAAATAAACGATTCCCCGACAACGGCGCGAAAATTTGATTGTACCAAAAATAGTACTTGCAATAGTACGAATTGTTTTGTAGTGTAGCGGGTGTGCAAGTGCGAGGTCGACCCCACAGAGAATCGTGTTTGTGAAAACCAATTTAAATGTCTAAACTAACCCTATTTTAACTTAGTTCCAAATATCGAACCAGTAGCGAGCATAAAATGTAAACTAACCTAAATGCTTAAAAACAAATAGATAAAAACACTAAGGTCTAGAATCCACCTCACCACAATTAGATCCATATTATCATGTTAACCATCCACCTATCGATTAAGCACTATGCATGTTTTATTGCTATTATAAAATCTAGACGAATCATCCGATGTATTATCCGTTAAACGGTCACAACGGATGTTGAACCGAAATTGAATCATCCGATGTATCGTTGATCACAACGGATATTGGACTCGATAAAATCATCTGATGTACCCCGGACCAATCACAACAAATATTGGCCGTTTAATGATTCGCAAACAACAATCAACACAATTTTTGTCGCGAAAATGTATTGAAACGAACACACAAAACTAAACGATAGATTAAACTAAACACAAAAACATGAAGATAATTAAATTAATCTATGGTGAGGCTTCATCTTCAACCTTAGCTGAAGATTTAGCCTCTAATCATAAATAACTAAAGGCAATAAAATAAATGACGAATGGAAGGCTTTACAATGATAAACAGAGAGTTTTTTTTGGCTCCTGGAAGGCGCCTCCAAGCGTAGGTTTAACAAAAATACACAAGGTCCTATTTATAGACAAAACTAATGTGCTACCAGGTCACGTGGGTGCGCTCGATCGCAGGCATTACACTCGAGCGCATGCCTGTATGCGCTCGATCGTAGTTAGTGCATTCGATCGCGAGGTGTGAGCTCGATCGCACGTAACTGCTCTAAAATCTCACGGCGCAAGGCGAGAAAGCGATGGCGGCTAGGGCAACGCGGACTTCGTGGGCTGACGAGGCATGTGCTCGATTGCGCCACTTGGTCTCAAGCGCACTGCGCTCGAGTGTACTGGCAAGGGCCAGAACTCACCTTTTGTCCTTTTTCACCCTTTTAACTGCAGATTGTTGCCAACATCTTGCAACACATTAGAACACTAAAACAACTAAAAATATTAGATATTAACAATGCTAAGAGCTTAACAAACATAAGTTAAGTGGGGGTCAAATATGCAATATTTGGCACTGATCGCTGTGATCAAGAATTTTGGTAACTCGAATTTGTTAATTCAAAGTTCTACTCACCATGCTAATAGATGTACTCCAAAGATGATTCGGTGGGATGAAATTAATCTTCCCAATGAATGGCTTTTGGAAAACGTATCTAAACCTGCCAGAGGAGTTAGTGATACCACTAATCTTGATTACATTCAACAATATTTGGATGGATCTGTAAAAATTAGTTTTTCATATTTGAATATTTCTAACCGAATTCAAAGACCACTTTTCATTGAAGAGAAATTGAATTCTTTTGCTAGTTCTACAACCACTGAAGGACTCCAAAAAAAAGATAAAGAAATTGAAGATTTGCTCTCTCCTCCTGATTTGAAATTAAAAGAAATTTCTACTAATTCTCAAGTTTCTTCTGCTTTTTATTCAACCAAAACTCATCATTCAACTCATAAGGATGATGAAAGTGATTCTATTTCCCCCTCTGCTTCTAATGTCAATGGTCCATTTCCTCCCCCTCACCGATGTTTGGTTATTGATGCCACCACAAAAGATTTCTTTTCACAAATTGATTGGCCGGCTTTACAAAAAGATTTTTCTTCAAAAAAGAATCAAAATTTACGGCATGCTTACCGTGCCAGATTTTGTGAAAAAGAAAGAGATCTCATCAAATTTCAATGGACAGAAAAAATAATTGAGTATCAAAAACATATTTTATTTTTTGATTTTCTGCAAAACCATTTTCCTTCTGACAATGTTTTAAATGTTGTCAAAAAGACTTTTGTTAAAGAAGACAAAACAGTTGTTAAGTCTTCTCATCCTCCTCTTGAAAATATTCTTATTGATTGCAAAGGAATTACTATTAATGGTTCTCCTTTCAAATCAACCAATGATGTTCATTCTGAAAATAGAAAAATTATTGAACAAAACAATTTTGTTAACCAATCCTTGCATATGATCGGACAGCAGTTAAATGGTATTGAAGAAAGGATCATTTTCTCGGTTTCTGCCAAGGTTGAAAAACCTTTGACTTCCCTTCCTAAAAAAAGAAAATCTCTTGGTTTGAAAATTGACAACCAGAAAAATATTGAGAAAATTGAGAAAATGCTTTCTGAATTGAAAACTAACCAGGCTAGTACTTCTGCAATTCATCATAAGAAAATTGGTGAATTTTCTGATTCTGATTCCATATCCTCCCATGATTCCAATGATTCTGATATTAAAATTCTTGAAGAAAATTTTGGAAAGATTGATTTGGAGCCAAAACTCCAAAGTTTTTTGACAAATCCAAGCCCGTCAATTTTACAAAAAATTGGTATTCCAGACCCACTTCCCCTGATTTACAATTTGAGGAAAGATTTCTTCAGTCCCAATTTTCTGTTTCCTCTGAAAAATTGTATGAATGGAATATTGATGGTTTGTCTGAACAAGAATTGATTAATAAGATGAATCATTTGTCTATGGTTACCAATGCCTATGACACCAATCAAAGCTTAAGCAACTCAGAAATTGTTGATTTGCTTATTACTGAATTTTCTGGAACTCTCGGAATTGGTGGGATAAACATCTCACAGAAGATTCCAAAGAAGCAATTAGAAAAGCTGTCAAAATGAATGAGGATGGCTTACCCATTTTTGATGAAAAAATTGGTAGAGGTGTTCCAGATGGTGTTAATTCTTTGATTTATACCATTATTAAACATTTTGTTGGTACTCCTTCTAATATTACTTCTCAAACTTTTGATTATTTGAATAATCTTCGTTGCCCTACTATGTCTGATTATAGATGGTATCAAGATGTTTTTCTTTCTCGTATTATGGTTAGATCTGATAGTCAAAAACCTTATTGGAAAGAAAAATTTATTGTTGGATTACCTTCATTATTTGCTCACAAAGTTAAAGACGAAGTGATTAATACTGACACTGGTTTAATTGATTATGAAAATCTCTCTTGTGATTTGTTTTCTACTATTAAAAAACTTGGAATTAAAATGTGTATTGATCAAAAAATGATTCGACAACAATTAAAAAATGCTAAAAAAGCTAAATATGAAATGGGTAATTTCTACGAACAGTTTGGATTGCCTCCTATTGCTCCATCTTGGAAAAATAGGAAGAAATCTGATAAGGTTTTTAGAAAGAAACCTGCTCCATATTGCAATAGTTATAAGAAAAGAAAATTCAATTAACCTTCAAAGAATTTTTCTAAAAGACCCAAAGCAAAAAAGACTTCTAAATTTGATAAATATTTTTCAAAAGGAAAATGTTTTAATTGTGGAGAATCAGGACATTTTGCTGATAAGTGTCCAAAACCTCCCAAAAAGGTTAAAAAGGAACTTAATGCTTTAAACANATCTTGGAAAAATAGGAAGAAATCTGATAAGGTTTTTAGAAAGAAACCTGCTCCATATTGCAATAGTTATAAGAAAAGAAAATTCAATTAACCTTCAAAGAATTTTTCTAAAAGACCCAAAGCAAAAAAGACTTCTAAATTTGATAAATATTTTTCAAAAGGAAAATGTTTTAATTGTGGAGAATCAGGACATTTTGCTGATAAGTGTCAAAAACCTCCCAAAAAGATTAAAAAGGAACTTAATGCTTTAAACATTGAAGAAAGTGAAAAAAAAAAATTTTAGAATTCTTCAAAACAATGATTTTTTTTTTATTTTTCTTCTGAGGATGATTTTTTAACTTCTGATGATTCTGATTACCATTCAGCTAGTGATTTTTCTGAAGAAAATGTAAAAATTGGATGTTTTGATTATTGCTGCAACAAAACAAAGACTTGCAATATTTTGACTAAAGATGAAGAACAAGAAAATTTGTTGATTACTCTTATTTCAAAAATTGAAGATGTTGAATTAAAAGAAGAAAATCTTAAAAAACTTAAGAAGACTATGATTAAGAATGCTGACAAACCTCCCAGATCTAAGATCTCTCTTGATGAAACCTTGGAAAGATTTTCGAAACAAAAATCCAAGGCTCTTACTCTCTCAGATTTGCAGCATGAGATTAGTAACATCAAGAAAGATATTGTTGATTTGAAAAAAGATTTGCAAGATATTAAAACCAACAACAAGAATATGGAAAAAGAATTTTTACTTTCAAAACTAAAAAATTGTTTTCAAGAAAATAATTCTGATAATGAAGACAACAAATCTGACCATTCTTATAAAGGAGAATCTAGCAATAATTTGATTTCTAATGATGTTAAGATTATCAGTCTGATTAATAAAGTTGTTCCCCCCAAGTGGTATTGCAAAGTTCATATTGTTGTTGCTCAAGACTATTCCTTTGATGTCATTGCTTTAATTGATTCTGGTGCTGATTTGAACTGCATTCAAGGACTTATTCCCAGTAAATATTTTGAAAAATCAATTGAAAAGTTGAACTTCGCCAGTGGCAGTCGGTTGCAGATTAAATTTGAATTAAATAATGTTCATGTTTGTCAAAATAATGTTTGTTTTCATACTCATTTTGTTCTCATTAAGAATATGACTGATAAAGTGATTCTTGAAATTCCTTTTATTTTCATGCTTTATCCATTTTCTACTGATGATGAGGGAATATCAACAGTTAAAATGGGTGTCCCAATTAAATTCTATTTTGCTTCAAGATTTGATATTGATGTCAATCAATTGAACTTGATTTCTGCTAAGATTTTACATTTGAATTTTCTTAAAGACGAAATTAGATACAAAAAGATTGTTGAACAACTTTATGATAAATTATTGCAATCCAAAATTTCTGCTTTCAACAACAAGATTGTTGACATTGTTTGTTCTGAACTTCCCAATGCTTTCTAGCATAGAAATAAACATATTGTTTCTCTACCCTATGTCAAAGATTTTTCTGAAAACAAGATTCCTACCAAGGCTAGACCAATTCAAATGAATGCTGAGATTTTAGATTTTTGCCAAAAGGAAATTGCTGATTTCCTTTATTCGCAAGAGTAAATCCCCTTGGTCTTGTGCTGCTTTTTATGTTAGGAAGAATGCTGAGATTGAGAGAGGAGTTCCCAGATTAGTTATCAACTATAAGCCCCTCAATGATGTGCTAGAATGGATTAGGTACCCTATCCCTAACAGGAAGGACTTAGTCAGCTGTCTGTGTGAAGCTTTAGTTTTTTCTAAGTTCGACATGAAGTCAGGATTTTGACAAGTTTAGATTGATGATAAAGATAGGTATAAGACTGCATTTACTACCCCATTTGGTCATTATGAATGGAATGCCATGCCTTTTGGTTTGAAGAATGCCCCAAGTGAATTCCAGAATATCATGAATGACATGTTCAACCCTTTCAGTCATTTCACCATTGGTTACATTGATGATGTTCTCATTTTTTTCCAATTCCATTGAAGAACATTGGAAACATTTGAATTCTTTCCTGGACACTATTAAACATAGTGGCCCTGTCATTTTAGCTAAAAAGATTAAACCCTTTCAAACCAAGATCTGATTCCTTGGTTTTGATATTTCCGAAGGACAAATACGTCCAATTGACAGAGCCATTCAGTTTGCTTATAAATTTTCTGATGTTATTACTGAAAAATCACAACTTCAGAGATTTCTTGGTTCCCTGAATTACATTGCTGATTTTTACAAAGATTTATGAAAACATTGTAAACCTTTGTTTGACAAATTACAGAACAATCCCCCTCCTTGGACTGATGTCCATACTTCCCTTGTCAAACAAATTAAGATTCATGTTAGAACTTTACCTTGTTTAGGTATTCCTTCTGACAATGCTTTTAAGATTGTTGAAACAGATGCCTCTGAGATTGGTTTTGGAGGAATTCTGAAACAAGTTGTTTCTCTAGGATCTCCTAAACAAATTGTTCGATTTTATTTTGGATCCTGGAATAAAGCGCAATCTAATTATAGTACTATTAAGAAATAAATAATTTCCATTGTTTCATGCATTACTAAGTTTCAAGCTGATTTGCTTAATCAATTTTTTTTTATTGAGAATAGATTGCAAATCTGAAAAATACATACTGAAAAAAGATGTTGAAAATATTGTATCAAAACAGATTTTTGCCCAATGGCAAGCTATTTTGAGTATTTTTTATTTTGATATTGAATATATTAAAGGATCTGACAATTCATTTCCTGATTGCCTCACTCGTGAATTTCTGCAGTGCCACCATGGCAAGTAAAAAAGATAAAGGAAATATTGATTTTAAGGCTTTGGTCATAAAACCAGAGTCTGTTATTGCTTCTTCCTCTCCAATTTCTTCGGTTGCTTTGACTAACAGGTTCTCACCTTTTAGTCTTGATTTACCAATTTCCTACTCAACTACTTTGATTTCACCCTATGACCCATTTGTGGATTCTTCCCAGAAATCCAGAGTTCCATCCACTAATTATGATAAACGTTCTGCCTATATGGCAGTCCCCTATTTTGAACATTTGTTCACAATTGAAATGAACCGTTCCCATGTTAAATCCCCTAGTGAGTTAGCTCTTTCTTATTTTCCGCCAAATTTTCATTGGATTCCTGAACATCCATTGAAGACTCTTCCTTTTTACACTAATATTTTGATTCAGACCAAGTCTGTCCATTTTAAACCAATTTATTGTTGGCATGAGTCTCTCAATTAGCCAGCTATGGAAATCTTAGATTTAGGAATCCCTTCATTCAAGGGTTAGACATAGTTGTAACCGTAAATATTGTATAGACATAGAATAGCTTCCTAAAATAGTTTCTTGTATCTCTATATCTTGTACTCAGTTTTTATGGTATTAATATGAAAGAAAGTTACGTTTGACATGGTATCAGAGCACGATCTCGGGTTTCCTGTTTTTTGATCAGGCAGGGGTCAAGATTTTGCTCAGCCTTCATGGCTGACTCCACCGAAAGCATCCTTGATAATCTAACATAAAAAATGACGGAGGTTTTGTCAAGGGTCCAGACCTCTTCCTCTCCCATCACTAATTCCTCGACGGTTCCAATCAGCATCAAGTTGGATGGTTCCAATTATGGATTATGGTCCCAGGTTGTTGAGATGTACATCTCAGGAAAAGACAAACTGGGATACATCAATGGAGACTACCCCCAACCACCAGAAACCGACCCCTCCTTTCGTAAGTGGCGCACTTAGAATGCCATGGTGAAAGGCTGGTTGATCAACTCCATGGACCATTCCTTGGTCATGAACTTTATTCGCTATCCAACGACTAAGCAGGTATGGGATTCGGCTGCCACAACATACTTCGATGGAACTGACTCCTTACAGGTATACGAGCTCAGACGTTGTGAATCTTGAATGAAACAAGCAGGCAGATCTATAGAAAAATACTATAACGATCTACAGGGTTTGTGGCGAGAGATTGATTTTTGTCGACCGAATCCAATGAAATGTGTAATTGACATAAAAAGCTACAACTCCATTTTACAGGAAGAGCAAGTATACACTTTTCTTGATGGACTAGATGATCGATTGGATCATGTTCGGAGCGATGTTCGTCACCTGAAACCTTTCCCTTCAATTGAGCAGGCATATGCTCACGTTCGAAGGGAAGATCTCCGACAATCTGTGATGATATCGGGAACATAAGTAGTGGCTAGTGGTGCTGTTATGGACATCAAAGGCATGAAATCTGGCCAATCACAAAAGTCTGGGTCCTTCTTACGATCCAAAGGTCATTATGACGGGAATAAGTGCACTCACTGTGGGAGTACAAAACATACTCGGGAAACCTGTTTCAAATTACATGGCTACCCATATTGGTGGCACGAATTACAAGCCCGAAAGAAACGAGATGCTCCTGCAACTGAAGACGTCCTAGGTCGAGCAGCGGTGGCCACGGCTGGATCTCAACCCTCTCTTATTCCCATGGCTTAACCTTCTACCTCAACCCTAGATCAAGGTAATTGTGGTCAAGTTTTTTGCAGCTCTACTACGCAGAATGATGGTGTCTGGATTATCGACTTCGGGGCTACGGATCATATGACATTTGATCCAAATGACTTCTCCAACACAACTCAGCCAAGGAGGACTTGCATTGCCAATGCCAATGGGGCCACTTACCCAGTCACAGGGGTTGGAACCGTGCCCCTGTTTCCCTCTCTCTCTCTAGCTCACACACTTCTTGTTCCATCTCTCTCCAACAAGTTGATGTCTATGAGTCAAGTTACTGAAGAGCTTAATTGTGTTGTGCTGATATACTCTACTTTTTGTCTTCTTCAGGATGTTCTCAGCAAGAAGATTATTGGGCTTGGTACAGAGCAAATCACACGCACCATCAAACCAGTAGCCATGAATGGTAGATTTGGCTATGGCATAGGCGCTTGGGGCACCCATCCTTTGGCTATCTCCAGCATCTACTCCCATCTTTATTTTCCCGTTTGCAGAATGTGGACTTTAAATGTGATACATGTATCAAGGCTAAAAGCCAACGAGTTTCTTATCCAATTAGCTTGAATAAAACTAATACTCCATTTGCATTGATACACTCCGATGTGTGGGGACCATCCCCGATACCTACTTCCTTTGGTCACCGTTGGTTTGTAACTTTTGTCAACAATTGTACTCGAATGATGTGGCTCTATTAGCTAAAAACGAAAGACAAAGTTTTCACCATTTTTCAAGCATTTCATGCCATGGTTCAGACTCAATTCTCCTCCAAGATAAAAATTCTTCGTTCGGATAATGGTGGCGAATTCATCAACCAAAGATTTCAGGCCTATTTCCAACAACATGGCCTCCTCCATGATACCTCATGCTCTCAAACACCACAACAAAATGGTGTCGCCGAGAGAAAAAACCGGCATATTTTGGAAACATCCCATGCTCTACTCCTTGGCTCAATGGTGCCGAGTTGCCATTGGGGGGATGCTTTGGCTACTGCGATGTACTTAATCAACCGTATGCCATCTAAAATTTTACACTTTAAAATCCCCTTACTGATCCTCTCTACTCATATATCCCTTCCTTCAATATTGATCCTCCTCCTAGAATTTTCGGGTGTGTTGCTTTTGTCCACCTCCACAAGTATCAACGTACCAAACTGGAACCATGGGATATGGTTTACACAAAAAAGGCTTCCGGTTCTATGACCCCACTACCAACCGAACCTATATCACTATGGACGTTACATTTCTTGAGTCTGAGAATTTTTATCCTTCACCGGTACCCATGATGTGAACCCCGTCAAGAATAACGAGACCCAACAACGAAAGGGAACCCAAGATCATTCTACGGACAGATTCGAATGGAAGACCTTGACCCATTGTTTATGACAAACAAGAACCTCGGTATAAGGAAGACGCCACAAACGGTGGTGGAGTTTCCGTTTGATAAGTAGAGATGAACGCCACGGGAAATCCCGATAAGTTCAAGTAGTTCTTGAAAGAACCAAAGAGAATAAACCTCACAAGTTTTATGAATAATCAATGTCTGCCTCCATAGGAGTACAAAGAGTATTTAAATAGGTATTGTAAAATAAAACCTAACCCTAATTTGACTGACTTTGGGCTAAGCCCATTATCTAATCATAAAATATCTCTAACCCTAGATAAGATGACTTTGGGCTAAGCCCATTACAATAACACTTAAAATATAGATAAAACATCCATTTAAATATAAATAACCTAATTAACTAATAAGACCTAAACATAATTAAAATTCCAACTTATTTATTTTTCCTTTTGCGTCATTACCAATGATGCAGCATAGGAAAGAAGAGCTGGACGCCTAGAGTAGCCATGCAATCCGATCCTTCTAAAATAGACTCAAAATATTTCTTGCCAATTCTTAGCCTTGACCGGATCCTTCTAGAACTTGAATCAAGGTGACGATTCTTTGTTGCCCACATGGATCATTCTCAATGGGCCTCCACGAATTTGCTTGAGTCCATAACTCTTGAATGAGTCCGTTGAGTACATCCTTGAACTTCTTTGCTCGTGGTGCTCGTAACCGGCCCAATTGGTACTTGAACGAGATCCTTCGAAGTGGTGCCTTGATCTACATCATTCCCCTCCTCTTGAAAAGGATTTGCCCTCAAATCATCACCTACATCGAAAGGACTCAAATAGTAACATTAAAAGTGGCACTTACATTGTACTCACCAGGTAAATCTAGCTTGTAAGCGTTGTCATTGATACGCTCGAGGACTTGGAAAGGACCATCTTATCTTGGGAGCAATTTGGAACGTCTTTTCGCCGGGAATCTTTCTTTTCTCATATGCAGCCAAACCCAATCTCCGGGTTCAAAAACCTACTGGCGACGTCCCTTGTTGGCTTGTGTGGCATATTGCTCCGTTCTTCGCTCAATGTTGAGTCTTGCTTTCTCATGAATCTGCTTCACAAAGTCAATTTTCTTTTTGCCATCTAGATTAACGTGCTCCGTCAAAGGTAAAGGAGATAAGTCCAATGGAGTTAAAGGATTAAACCCATATACAATTTCAAATGACAAAAATTTGGTAGCAAAATGAATAGCTCTATTATATGCAAACTCAACATGTGGTAAACATTCCTCCCATGTTTTCATGTTCTTTCTAATGATTGCCCTCAATAGAGTAGACAAAGTCCTATTTACTACTTCTTTTATCCTAATTTGATGATAACCACACTATAAATCAATCTTAGAAAATATACAAGAACCATGTAGCTCATCTAACATATCATCTAAGCATGGGATAGGATGACGATACTTTACCGTTATGTTGTTGATGGCTCGGCAATCAACGCACATTCTCCACATCCCATCCTTTTTAGGCACAAGTAAGACCGGAACCGCACATGGGCTCATGCTCTCCCTCACGTGCCCTTTCTCCAATAATTCTCTTACCTGCCGTTGAAGCTCCTTTGTCTCCTCGGGATTGCTCCTATAAGCTGGTCGGTTTGGAATGGTTGCACCGGGAACAAAATAAATTTGATGTTCAATCCCTCGGATTGGGGGTAACCCATGTGGTGTTTCCTCGGGGAAGACATCCTCGTACTCCTGCAAAAGAGAAACAATAGAACTAGGCAAAGCAAGGTCAAGTTCGTTAGTGTTTAAAAGTGCCTCTTTGTACAAAAGTACAATCATCGACTGATTTGAAAACATTACTCGCTTGATCTCACTCACTTTTGCATAGAAATTCTTTTGTTTTCTCTCAAGGGCCGAACTATGATTTTCTTTTTCTCTCTCATTTTTCTCGGCCTCTCTCTGATTTTCACTATTTTTCTTTTGCTCACTCTCTTTCTTTTGATCACTCTCCTTTTGTAATCTCACTTGATCCTCGTATACTTGCTGCGATGTCAATGGTACAAGAGTGATTGATCGTTGATTAAGTACAAAATAGTACTTGTTCGTAAAGCCATCATACTTCACTTGCCTATCGAACTGCCATGGACGTCCTAGCAATAAGTGTCCCACTTGCATTGGTACTACATCACACAACACTTCATCTTCGTATTTACCGATTCGAAATGCAACTAACATTTGCTTGTTCACCCTTTTCTCACCACTATCATTTAGCCATTGCAACTTGTACGGTCTAGGGTGCTTTACCATGGGCAATCCCAATTTCTCCACCATAATTGTGCTTGCAACATTAGTACAACTACCACCATCAATAATCATACTACATACCTTGTCTTTAACGTAGCACCTAGTGTGGAAGATGTTCTCCCGCTGTACTTCATCAACTCCTTTTTCTTGCAAGCTCAATGCTCTCCTTGCCACCAATGTCAATGCGTCAGGGGCTAAATACTCCTCCTCGAAAACATCCTCCAATGGCCGCATGTCGTCGGTGTCGGAATCTTCACAGTCAGTCACAATTTCACCATTGGCTTGCAACACCATGACTTGCTTGTTTGGACATTGACTTGCTATGTGGCCCCTGCCTTGAAATCTAAAACATTTAATATCACGATTCCTAGAGGTAGAGGCTTCAGTTTTACCTTGAGGAACGTGGCTGGTGGTCGCGGACTTGGGTTCGGGTTTGGGCATTTGTGACTTGTCCAGCGGCTTGGCATGACTCGATTTCCAAGAGGTAGAACTAGAGTTATGGCTTGCACATGTCCCACTCCCTCTCTTAAGTTGTTGTTCCACTTTGATAGCCAAATGCACCATATCTTCCAATTCCACATAATGCTGCATCTCTACCTTATCATGGATCTCCCGGTTTAAGCCAAGTAAAAATCTAGCCATTGTGGCCTCCCGATCCTCCTCTACATTAGCGCGGATCATAGCAATCTCCATCTCCTTGTAGTAATCCTCTACGCTTCGACTCCCTTGTCTAAGACCTTGTAGCTTTTTGTACAACTCTCGGTAGTAGTAACTTGGAACGAACCGCTTTCTCATCACTACTTTCATCTCCTCCCATGTGTCTATTGGTCGTTCTCTATTCCGCCTCCTGTTTATCACAAGCTGATCCCACCAAGTAATAGCATATTCAGAAAATTCAATCACGGCTAATTTTACCTTCTTTGTCTCCGAGTAGTTGTGGCAATCAAACACGAACTCCATCTTCTTCTCCCACTCAAGATATGCCTCAGGATCAGATCTACCTTGAAAGGACGGAATCTTCATCTTAATACCACCCAAGTTGTTATCTTCGCGATTCCTAGCTTCTCCAAATCTTCCTCCGGGTCTCCTATTGTTAACAATGGACTCCCGATCTTCTTCTTCATCAAAACCAGACCCATAACGCTCTTCATCCTCCTCCCTCGGTGGAACTCTTCCCCTTCTACGCAAATTACGACCGTTTTGTGGTTGCTCCTCACGTCTATTCTCCATCTGATCTATCCGTTCGTGAATCTGCTCCATCTCCATCTTCATCACACGCCTCATCTCACTCATCATGGCCTCCATAAACATTTTCGGATCAGTCAATTTTGTATCATGTTCGGCAATGCTCTTACCACTATCTTGAGTCATGATTGCTGCAAAACAAAGGTTAGAAAAAAAATAAAAAAAAAAAGGACCTCACGAATCACTCCCTTACGTGTTTACACTCAAGAATTTGGATCACTCTCCACTCGTGTTTCACTCAAAATAATATGGCTTTTACCCTCCGATGTTCTCACCACTCTTTCACTCGATAATTCTCTTTTAGTTCTTTTGAAACTAAACAAACAACTCAAAATTTCCCGCAACAATTCACCAAGAACTAATCAAGGAATTTCAGATTTGAACACAAGGAATATAGAATTTTTCAGATTAGAATTAGAAGGAATATGGCAGTTTGAAATTTTGGAAGCACAGAATAGAAATTTTTTTTTTTTTGAACTCCTTTTTTTGTCTTCTTCTTCGAGTCTCTCTCTTCTTCTTTTTTTTTTGAACTCCTTTTCGTCTTCTTCTTCGAGTCTCTCTCTCTTTTAGGTTTTTTTTTTTTTTTTTTTTTTTATCAGCAACTAGCTTTTGAGAATAATGAAATAAGATTTCGAAATAACTAAGAGATGTGAGACCAGACCAATAGTTTAGACATCAACAAGAACAAACAAAGATTGAACAGATAGGGTAAAGGAAATTCGGCTAAGAAGAGATAAATGATGTGGACGGCTAAAGAAGAAACAAAGGAATGAAAGATGTTAAAGGATAGGCAAACCTGAACTAGAAACCGTGCTCTGATACCAAATGATGTGAACCCCGTCAAGAATAACGAGACCCAACAACGAAAGGGAACCCAAGATCGTTCTATGGACAGATTCGAATGGAAGACCTCGACCCGTTGTTTATGACAAACAAGAACCTCGGTATAAGGAAGACGCCACAAACGGTGGTGGAGTTTCCGTTTGATAAGTCGAGATGAACGCCACGGGAAATCCCGATAAGTTCAAGTAGTTCTTCAAAGAACCAAAGAGAATAAACCTCACAAGTTTTATGAATAATCAATGTCTGCCTCCATAGGAGTACAAAGAGTATTTAAATAGGTACTGTAAAATAAAACCTAACCCTAATTTGACTGACTTTGGGCTAAGCCCATTATCTAATCATAAAATATCTCTAACCCTAGATAAGATGACTTTGGGCCAAGCCCATTACAATAACACTTAAAATATAGATAAAACATCCACTTAAATATAAATAACCTAATTAACTAATAAGACCCAAACATAATTAAAATTCCAACTTATTTATTTTTCCTTCTGCGTCATTACCGATGATGCAGGATAGGAAAGAAGCTAAAATAGGAAAGAAGAGCTGGACGCCTAGAGTAGCCATGCAATCCGATCCTTCTAAAATAGACTCAAAATATTTCTTGCCAATTCTTAGCCTTGACCGGATCCTTCTAGAATAGACTCAAAATATTTCTTGCCAATTCTTAGCCTTGACCGGATCCTTCTAGAACTTGAATCAAGGTGACGATTCTGTGTTGCCCACGTGAATCATGCTCAATGGGCCTCCACGAATTTGCTTGAGTCGATAACTCTTGAATGAGTCCGTTGAGTACATCCTTGAACTTCTTTGCTCGTGCCCTTGTAACCGGCCCAATTGGTACTTGAACAAGATCCTTCGAAGTGGTGCCTTGATCTCCATCAACCCAATTCTTCCCTTCAGGGGGAGACTCAAGTAGTAGAGATGAATTGGTTGATGGTCCCCGTGGGTGAGCATGGAACTGGAAATAGAGAGGTTGAACCGCATGAGGTACAACCAGAGATTGAATATGTCGAATTAAGGAATGAAGAAGCTGAAGAACCTGTAAATGAAGAAGCAGAAAATACAAAGTATCCTCAATACCCGAAGACCCTTCTCCTCCTGAGAATGTTCCTGAGGTAAGTACTCTTGCTGCACCTTTACATGCTAATATTTTGGATTCCTCTGCTGGTTATGTGTTGCCTTTTAGACACAATCGTGGGAAACCACCGAACAGATATAGCCCAGATGAAGAAGGAAGGAAGTCCAAGTACAAAATTGCAAATTATGTATCGACTCAAGGTCTGTCCAAGCCCGCTCAAGACTTTCACTCAAACACTATCCTCCTGCCATATTCCCAGTAGTGTTGAAGAGGCGTTATCTGATCTAGAATGGGTGCAAGCAATGCAAGAAGAACTAGAAACCTTAAAGAAAAATAATACCTAGAAGTTGGTCCAATTACTGGAGGGAAAACAATTAGTGGGATGCAAATGGGTGTTCTCGATAAAATACAAGGCTGATGGATCAATTGACCGATACAAGGAGAGACTTGTGGCGAAGGGTTTTACCCAAACATATGGCATAGACTACTTAGAAACCTTCTCACCAGTAACTAAACTGAATACTGTTAGAGTCTTACTATCTCTTGCAGCAAATTTGGACTAGCCACTACATCAACTCGACATGAAGAATGCTTTCCTTCATGGTAACCTTGATGAGGAGGTATACATGGATATTCCGCTAGGATATATAGGATCTATTGGGAAAAAAATTGTTTGTAAATTGGAGAGGGCATTGTATGGACTAAAATAGTCACCGCGAGCTAGGTTTGGCTGACTTAGTTCAGCTATGAGGAAGTATGGCTTTCGCCAAAGTAACTCTGACCATACTCTATTCCTGAAACACCGACAAAGGAAGGTGACAACGTTAATAGTCTATGTGGATGATATGATAATTACGGGGGATGACGCTGATGAGATCTCGAGGCTACAAGAACAATTGTCTACTAAATTTGAAATGAAGAACCTGGGATGGCTTAAGTATTTTCTGGGAATAGAGGTGGCGAGGTCAAGAAAAGGCATATTCCTCTCTCAACGAAAATACGTACTAGACTTATTGACGGAAGTGGGATTACTAGAGTGTAAACCTGTGGATATGCCGATTGGGCAAAACCATAGGCTTGGAGAATATTCGGACCAAGTGCCAGCCGATAAGGTGAGGTATCAAAGACTAGTGGGGAAGCTCATTTACTTATCTCACACTCGTCCAGACATTGCTTATGCCGTAAGTGTGGTAAGCCAATTTATGCATAATCCGAGTGAAGACCATATGGGTGCCGTAATTCGAATTCTCCGCTATCTAAAGTCATCACCAGGAAAAGGACTAATGTTCTCCAAGAATGCTCATTTGAATATTGAAGGGTACATGGATGCGGACTGGGCTGGGAATATATTGGATATAAAGTCTACTTCAGGCTACTTTACAGTTGTGGGAGGAAACTTAGTTACATGGAGGAGTAAAAAGCAGAAGGTGGTAGCCTTGTCCAGCGCTGAAACTGAGTTCCGAGGCATGGCAAAAGGATTATGTGAGCTTCTTTGGCTTAGAGGTTTGCTAACAGAGGTCGGTTTTCCTCCTGACTCTGCAATGAATTTGTTCTGTGATAACAAAGCTGCCATCGACATATCTCACAACCCAATTCAACACGACCGCACCAAGCACGTGGAGATAGACCAACATTTCATCAAACAGAACCTGGAAGAGAAGATCATTCAGTTCCATTTTGTTAAATCTGAAGATCAGTTAGTTGACATTCTTACCAAGGCAGTTTCCAGAAGAAACTTCAATAATTCACTTGAAAAGTTAGGTGTTAGAGATATCTACACACCAACTTGAGGGGGAGTGTTGGCGTGAGTCTCTCAATTAGCCAGCTATGGAAATCTTAGATTTAGGAATCCTTTCATTCAAGGGTTAGACATGATTGTAGCCATAAATATTGTACAGACGTAGAATAGCTTCCTAAAATAGTTTCTTGTATCTCTATATCTTGTACTTAGTTTTTATGGTATTGATATGAAAGAAAGTTACGTTTGACATTGATGAAAAGATTTCCGATCCTAAGAGAATACTTTTCCACAGTGTTTATTTTGACAAAGTAATCCATCTTCTCCCAGAGTTCTTCGTGATTTTGAAATTCCTTATTGTTACTATGATTATATTGCAGCATGGTCCAAATTTTTCCTTTACCAAACTCCCAAGTTTGACCATTCTTGGTTTATTAATTTTGATTGCAGTAATTTTGGTGGAATTCTTCCCCTCTAGTTTTCCAGTTGGTGGATGCACTTTGGTCTTATCCCGGAAATTCTCCCCCTCAAACTTCTTGAAGCCTTCAACATTTTTAAGGCTCATTTCAAGACTGAGACTTATGGTTCCAAATTTCCTCCCACACTTCATTTTGTTAAAAGATTTAAAATTCCTTGGATCCTAAAATGACAATATGTCATTGTAGGAGACAAACTTGAAAGACATTGGTATGTTAAATGGTGGGATAAATGCCCCCAGATTGATACCATTGTCCAGAATGTTAAAGAATTAGCCTAGGCTCCCAAAGGCCAGATTTTCCCCCTAAATGCTCCTCCTATGCTTTTCTTCCCCTAGTTAAAGAAGCTACTCCTGCTTCTAATGTTTCTTCTCCTGCCTCTTCTTCTTCTTCGCAGAAAAAGTCTTCTAAGAGTAAGGAGGAAAAGAAAGCATTAGTGAAGGCCTTTTTGGATTCTCTGAATGTTAGTTCTGAAGAAGATGAAGAAGCCTCTGAATCATCTTCTGATGCTACGATTGATCCACAAAGGGATTTATTTGGAAATTCAGGATTTGCTTCTCAATATTATTTTCTGGGACTTGAAGATTTGTGATTTATCAAGTCCAATTTGTTCAAGATTTTCCCAAGACTTTCCTGTTCAGCATCACTGCTGAAGATTTTCCCCAAGATTTTCCAAGATTACAGATTTGTCTGCAGACTCTACAATGCAGAGATTTTCCCCAAAATTTTCCCAAGATTTTCCAAGATTACAGATTTGTCTGCTGACTCTACAGTGCAGAGATTTTCCCCAAGATTTTTCCAAGATTTCAAGATTTGTTTGCCAGTGCAGAGATTTTCTCCAAGATTTTCCCCAAGATTTTCAAGATTTTCCTATTCAGCATCATAGCTGAAGAATTTCTCCAAGATTTTCAAGATTTCAGAATTTGCTGACACAACACTGCTACAGAGATTGAAGAATTTTACTATTCACTTGTACTGTTNCTTCGCAGAAAAAGTCTTCTAAGAGTAAGGAGGAAAAGAAAGCATTAGTGAAGGCCTTTTTGGATTCTCTGAATGTTAGTTCTGAAGAAGATGAAGAAGCCTCTGAATCATCTTCTGATGCTACGATTGATCCACAAAGGGATTTATTTGGAAATTCAGGATTTGCTTCTCAATATTATTTTCTGGGACTTGAAGATTTGTGATTTATCAAGTCCAATTTGTTCAAGATTTTCCCAAGACTTTCCTGTTCAGCATCACTGCTGAAGATTTTCCCCAAGATTTTCCAAGATTACAGATTTGTCTGCAGACTCTACAATGCAGAGATTTTCCCCAAAATTTTCCAAGATTACAGATTTGTCTGCTGACTCTACAGTGCAGAGATTTTCCCCAAGATTTTTCCAAGAGTTCAAGATTTGTTTGCCAGTGCAGAGATTTTCTCCAAGATTTTCCCCAAGATTTTCAAGATTTTCCAATTCAGCATCATAGCTGAAGAATTTCTCCAAGATTTTCAAGATTTCAGAATTTGTTTGCTGACACAACAGTGCTACAGAGATTGAAGAATTTTACTGTTCACTTGTACTATTCACTTGTACTGTTCACTCGCATGCTTGTACTTTTATTCTTCGAATGTAATTGGACGGCTTCTATAAATAGAGGACTCCCCTACCATTGTATGGCACAAGCTTTCATACCTTTGAATCCTTGAGCCAAACTTTGCTTCCTGATTGTAACCACCCTCCTGCTTTGTTTCCTAGTTCCTTTTCTTCTTCCAGTTGCTACTTTTGTAAGTGTATTTCCAAGATTTCCATAAAATCTTTAGTACTTATTTTCATTATTTTCCTGCATCATTTCATATTACTGCATACTGCGCTTCCACCCTCCCCACTTGCTATCATATATATATAATTAAAATAAGTTATAGAGTATATTTGTTATTATTGAGTAATATGGACTATATATTGTTAGTTACTTGATAAAAAAATATACAAGTCGAACCTTATACGAACTGTAATATCCCGATAAAAATAACCTTTTATTTAGGAGATCCCTTTCATTGGAGCGTTTAACTTGGACCTTTGATAGAGCCGCTTAGACAAAGGCCTAAGACCCTTAGAGTTAACCTAAGCACACCTTGAGCTTTTAGAAATGGAAGCCAAGCACTGATCCTCAGGTGGCAGATGTACGCTAGGTCTGGCGGATGTACGCAGTTGTCTATAGTGCGGACGTACGTGGGGGGACCACTAGACGTACGCTCTGCAAATTGTACAGTGGACGTACGCCAAAAGTACCAGATGTACGCTCCTTTTTGAAAACCCTCTGGATAATACCTAGACGTACGAGGCACTCTTTGGACCATTGTGCAAGGACCAGCGGATGTACGCTAGGGTTGCAGGATGTCGATGGTTAGCTTCAAGGTAAGCTCCATTTCCTCTTGTATTCAACACTGTTGTAGCCTTATTTTATGCTTCATCAAGTTTTCAAGGTGTTTATCAAGTTTCTTCTTAAAATGATAACGTTTGCGAAAGAACTCTTTCAAACCCCGTTGTATTATGATTCTAACGTTGCATGTGCTCTTTTATTTGCCTAGAAGAGGTTTAGAGGTCTAGAGGTGCCATAGAAATCATGCACTGTCCGAATCCTAAAATGGTGTGCAAAGCACACTGAGCGGACGTACGCCCTCGAGGCCGGACGTATGGTCAGTGGATAGAACACTAGTTTTGGATTCCACACCTGTATGCTTTAGCTCAGCCGTATTTCTAGGTTTTATAGGGCTTAGAATAATGGTGACTTGTATCCGTTATAATAGGAATTAGCTTGGTCGGACGATTCGCTCGAGTGTGCGAGGTAAGTAAACACTTACACCATTTTTACATAAAACGTGGGATATGTCAGCTGATTGACCACGCGTATGATATGAGCATGTCTATTTTTTGTAATTACTCGGTAACTGTGTTATTAAATAAACTACTAAGATGCATTGTAAGACATGGTATGCCGGTACATGCGGTATGAATGGCCATGGGCTTACTATATGA
The DNA here is from genome assembly GCA_006937295.1 of Carpinus fangiana. NCBI lineage: Eukaryota > Viridiplantae > Streptophyta > Magnoliopsida > Fagales > Betulaceae > Carpinus > Carpinus fangiana. Next base: position 70,191 of record VIBQ01000122.1, on the reverse strand, counting down.
ACTACGTATTATGGTCAAATATGTACGTTATGTGAGGACTGTGGATCCATTGGTTTTGTGACCTTGATGCAACCATTCCCAATGGTTCAGTCACTATAGAACGAACGTCATTAGTTGGTGTGGGCCACTTGGGGTTAGACCCAATCATGCCACTAATGTTACGTACGATATGTTGTACAATGGCTGGGGCACTGACATTGTATTATAGGTCCCTAGGGACAGTATGAACCCTGCTGAGAAGGGGTAATATCTCGGGTAAACCATGTATGGGAGTTATGACTTATAATGCATTAGCTTTCTGCATCAAATCAATTGGGTATTTATTGCTGGTTCTATACCATAGGCTTTCAAAACCCTAAAACACATTAAATGGTGTATTAGCAAAGGTAATGCCCTCTTTTTGGTTACTTCTCAAAATGCACGTTTACTCTTACTAAATGGGCTCATGTCATACCTAAGTGTGGGGTTTACTTACTAAGTCATTAGACTTACGCAGTTATCATTCTTTAGGTGATCTGGCTTATCGCTGTAAAAGTGGCAAGAGACGCTACTACTTGTCTGGTTGTGCTTTACTTGCTATACAGGTTCGTACTTACTACGAAGTTGCTCCATGTTCTTAACTTGATGATTGTAGTAGCTGTGATTTATTCGTCTTTCCCTGTAGTTACTCTGACGTCTTTACAAGGGCGATTTCCCATTTAGTCACAAGTTGCTTAACTGGGTGAATTGCCAGTGACACCACCGGATTAGCCGAGGCTGATTTTGGGGGCGTTACACGAACTTACACACGAGTCTCACTGAGTCGAGCCAAGCTTGCTTCGTTTAATATTCGAGCCATGATTAATATTCACGAAGCGTCTCATTTAATAATCGAGTCGAGCTTATAGGAGCCGATACCGAGTTTTTTCGCAAACACTCCTAGGTGCACTACAAGAAATTTGGCCTTTAACAATTAAATTTTTAGTGACCACATTTTGTATTTGTCGCTAATTTTGCCAAAAAAAAAAAAAAAACTATTAGCAACAACATCAAGTTTGCAACTGATATCTCGTTTATTAGTAGTGACATTTAGCGACAATAACAGTTGTCACAATTAAAACCCATACCAATGACAACAAATATTACGGGTGTTGCCAATATTTTAGCAACATCTCATTGCCAATAGTAATGTCTAGGTGGGAAATGTCTTTCCCATTTTTAGTGGTGCAAGATATTGCGGAAAAATATCAACGATGACTTTTTTAATATTAGCGACAACAGCTATGCCTTTTTTTTCTTTTTTTCTTTTTATATGTCCGCACAAGAGGGGAGAGGGGGATTCGAACTAGTGACCTCCACTTCCTTAGGCGTGGTCCATGTCAATTGAGCTAACTCTTGGGGACATGTCAAAGAGGTTTCTAAAATCAGTTTGTAAATATATTAAACGGTAATGACTAATGTGTAATAATATTAGTGACGATCGTCATTCGTCGATGCTAATAGTTTTTTAAACTCAATAAATAAATATATGTAATCAGATTTTCGACAATTGGTGTCTCTAATGTATTAGAGGCGGCACTTATATTGTCACTAATAGGTTTCTAAATTCAATGAATAAATATATATGAAATTGTATAAGTTATGCAATAGGTTTCATGTCTTTTGTGAAATGGGCTCTAATGACCAACTTTCCAGCTTCTTCTCTGCTTGCAAATGAGCAGAACCAGCTGAAAGTTTGGGGGAAACTTAGGGTTTAAAAGATTTTGCAAAGAACGTAGGGTTCAAAAGTGTTTGGGTGATCTGTGAGAGAAAAGGGAAATCAATTTGGGGTTAATTTTTTGTTTAGATAATTTTTCAACTAGATGTGATGCTGACATAATTTTAAATACACATATGGTGTTTGTGATGTTTATTAATCATGGTGTATGAAACGGTTGTCAGATTGTAATAGGACTTGATGTGGCATACCGTTAAATTATTAGACATAATATAAATGAAAGGACCAATTACATTTATCAAACGTCTACAGGTTTCATCTATGATACATTTTAAATGGAAAGGTTTGTTTGATTTTGTGTCAAACCACATGTACTAATAAAGTGTTCAATCCGACTTAATAAGTCAATGGTGATGTGCATCTAGCAAGGTGGAGAATGGTTGCCCCTTTCAAAATTAAAGTAAGAATGGTGCATGCATAAAGAAAAATCAATCCATGATGTGGAATCCTAGTAGTTGAAGCAAGATATAGTGCATCTCATGAATTATCTTGGAAAATGATTATAATAAAACAATTCAATCGTAGTATATATAGCTAATGTAGTGTTAGACTAACGTGGGAGGGAAATAAATATTATTGATATGATATAATCAGGTTCAAACTTATAAGTTTAAGGTTTGGGGTTAAGTGATATCCTAAGATGCTAAATCAAAACTCATTTGAAGCTTTCCCATGAGTATGCCTATAACATATTTTGTTTTACAATAAAAAATAAAAATAAAAAGTCAAAATATAGCCATAATGAATAGCACAAAAATTTACATAATTTGGGCATGGAGACTACATCAACGTATAAGAAAGGGCGGACTCAGAAACCAATAATACCGTTCGTGCAAACTAAATGGGCTTTACATTTGAAATTTTTAGGCTCTTTCTTTGAGCCCATTAAATGATTCAAATCGGCTCACCCTTTACACAAAAGTGCTCCGATCCATATAAAATTCAGTGATCCATTTTGGGTTGACATTTTACATTACAACGTAAGTTGTATTGTGCATTTAAATATTTGGACAGAATAACAAAAGATCCTTGCCGTGGTGTTAAAAACATAACAGAGATGCTCGGTTTTGTCAACGTTTGACTATGTTGACTACCGTGAAACTTGTATGGACAGCTTCTTGAAACACGTGATAGCTTGTGCCCTTGCCCATGTTAAGTGTTGTGCAAATTTTAATTACTCGCTGGTGCACGAATCGTTTGCAATATAATGGTTTGCAAGTGCGAGGTCGAACACCCCGAGGGAATTGTATTATTGAAAGCAAGTTTAAACCTAAAGTAATTTAATTCTAATCTAGTTCCCAGTTTTGAATGATTGTTGTTTGAATAAAAACAAAAGCATAAAACTAATTAAGTGAAAGTAATCTCTTGACGAAGCACTAGGGTTTCAGAATCCATACTCACAATCCATACTCACACATTTATAACAACGTAGTTTCATGATCTATATTATTCCCCAAAGTTCTCACATATAAATCTTAGGTATGTTTGACTTTTGTTTCAAAGAATTAATCAAAACATCCCATGTAATCATTCATAATTTAAATCACAAAAGAAATCCAATATTCAATTAAATTATTAACTGTATCCGTAAATCACAAGAAAATATCCAATCTTTATCAAAACATCAATTGTATCCTAAGAATAAATCACAGGGAATATCTAATCTTTTAACCAAGAAAACCAAGCAATCAATTGTATTGAATTATCCTAAATCATCTAGTGTATCCTTGAATCACAAAAGATATCCAAGAACCATTCAATCCCATTGATAAAGAGTAAAACAATAAGGCATTTGAATCATTTAATTGGGAAATATTAATTACATGAAACTACGTTGCTAATCAGAAGTGAGGCTTCATCTTCAACCTTAGTTGATGGTTTAGCCTCTCATATTATTGAAAGACAAAACATTCTTGATGGAATTCATAATGAAAATTAAGTACTTGCAAAAGCCCTAGTAAACCTAGATAATTCAAAAGTTAGGAAGCCCTAGGCTTAGATAAGTCCTAAAAGCCCTAGTAAACCTAGATAATTCGGAGGTCAGTCTCCCAGTGCAAATAGAAGTCTAAAATCTAGATAAGATTCGTCCAGATTTACGTTCTCATACTGCTGGGTGATTTTGGCATAGTAAACGTCCACATTAGGAAAATCCTATTTCACAATAAATTGTATAAGTTTGAGTTATTTTTCCATTGCCATTTGAATCACCTCAGTCCAATATTTTATTAGAAAGTTATGGTCAAAATACTGAGACATGTGCAAAATCTGAATTTGAATCCAATCTGAAATGATCTCTAATTAGGGAAATTCCGAATTTATCATTTCCTTGATTTGGTTAAACTTAAACATATTTTCTAGGTCTTCTCAAAGTTTACTTTATTGCAAGACTTTACAATTTTCCCTTTTAATGTGCAGTTTCTCTTCAACAACCTACAAAACACTTAAAAAATACAAATCTAACACAAAACATTAGATAACGACACAACTAATGGATTAACTAATATAAATTAAGGGGTCCAAATATGTAATATCTTGCTCTTATCAAACACCCGCAAACTTACATTTTTCTAGTCCTTTAGCAAAAAAAAAAAATAAATAAATAAAATGAAAGCAATAACATAAAACCTCTTTCGTGGGAGAGACAATTACATTTAGCATATACAACAAGCCTTTTAAACCCCTAGGCATCCCTAGTGGACGAGTGAAGTCTCGTGAGGGTTTAACAGGAATGATACCCACAAACATTGCAGTACAATGTTGTGAACAAGAAAGAATTTTTACACAAACCTAGTTCTTATTCATGAGCAAGCTTAAAAAGACCAACACCCTCATCATAATCAATGGGCATCCAAAATCAAATAACTTATAAATGGACAACTGAGACATCATATGTTTTTGAAACGTATGAAACGTGCAAAGCGAAATTAGCATACAACAATGAAGCTTTCAGTTTAAACTTAAAACAAGTTCCACAAAATTTGCAAGAATCACAAACAGATGAAACAACCAAGGCAAGATATGCATTTATTTTCTCTTTTTTACAGGCTATGCAATGTATGACTCCTTTAAGCTTTCTAATTGACCCCTGTAACAAGTGTTAGACCAATGACTCCCAAGCCAAATGGCTTTAGGGCACTAGATGTAGAACATCCCTAAGGGCTTAATAACTTAAGTCAAAAAGGCTACGAAGCCATACTAGCCATACTATAACTCAACTTGAACTTCACACCTTTTGACACGAACACTCAATGCTTAGTGAGGCAAAATGTCTGGTTACTCAGTGAGGAACTCAAAATGATCCTTTTTTTTTTTTTTAATCTTGCAAGCCAAGGTTATTCATCAATAGGTCATCCAACAAATCTCAAAAGGAACAAGCTTAAGCTAAACATTATACCTCACAGAAAACATGCTAATGTGCTAAAAAAAAATTGATCTAAAAAACACATACAATCTCTCTTACCCAAAAATAAGTCAAAAGACTCAGACTCCTACCGACATAATGAAGAGTTCATCCCTTTAAGCAAACCAATGAAATGCAAACCACAGTCACAGTTTGTAACTCAAACTTGACAACAACATCGCACAGTTAAAAAGAAAAAAAACTAAGTAAAATGAAAAAAATTGATAGAAAACATTAAAAAAATGGAACAGCAAACAACAGTTTTCCATACCCCCAAACTTGAATCACACAATATCCTCAATGTGGGAAAAAATACAATACCAAGAGGTGAAGAGAACCGAAGTGAGTCGAGAGATGTCTTCCCCCAAAATTACTAGTGAAAACATCTGTCCTGAAAAAAAAAAAAAAAAAAAATCACAATTACAACTAAAACAAAAATAACTAAAAAGAAATAAAAGGATAGAGGGGTGCCTCCCATAAGCGCTAAGTTTATTGTTTTCAGCTAGACTTTCCACAACGGATGATTAGTTGGATGAAGTCGGGTCTTCCAAGGGCAATTCCTCAATCTCTGGAATCTCCAGTTCTAGGAATGGCTTCAGCCGCTGTCCATTGACTTTGGGAGTACTTCCATTCTTGAGATCCTCAATCTCGATGGCTCCATGAGTAGAAATTGCATGCACTCTGAATGGTCCTGTCCATTGGGACTTTAGCTTCCCAGGACACAGATGTAAGCGTGAGTTGTAAATGAGGACTTTTTGACCAACTTCAAAAGATCTTCGCAACTTGTTTTGATCATGAGTCTTCTTCATCTTAGCTTTGTATTGCTTGGTACAATCGTAGGCATCATTCCTCAATTCTTCTAATTCATCAATCTGGAGCTTCCTCTGATCGCCAGCCTTGGTGAGATTGAAGTTTAACTGCTTGATAGCCCAATATGCTCGATGCTCCAATTTCACAGGAAGATGACACGCCTTGCCATACACCAATCGGTAGGGAGACATGCCATTAGGAGGTTTGAATAATGTCCGGTATGCCTACAAAAAGCATGATTGAGCCGCAGAGACCAATCCTTTCTTGTCGAGTTCACCGTCTTCTCTAATATTCCCTTGATTTCTCTGTCGGATATTTCAACTTTCCCACTTGTCTGAGGATGGTAGGGCATTGCAACTTTGTGAGTGATCCCATATTTCTTCATGAGTTGCTCAAAAAATCAGTTGCAGAAATGTTTCCCCCCATCGCTGATGATGGCACGTGGTGTCCCAAAACGTGCAAACACATTTTCTTTCAAAAACTGAAGCACAACTCTATGATCATTGGTCTTACAAGCAATGGCTTCCACCCATTTGGAAACATAGTCAACTACCACAAGGATGAAAAAGTACCCATAAGAGTTAGGGAAGGGTCCCATGAAGTCGATGCCCCAAACATCAAAGAGTTCCACAATAAGGATCGGGTTCAGCGGCATCATATTCCTTCTTCCTATGCTCCCCAACTTCTGGCATCTCTCACAGGCTGAATAGTAAACATGGCCATCGTGAAAAATGGAGGGCCAATAGAATCCATTTTGAAGAATCTTCGCTATGGTCTTTTTAGAACTAAAGCGTCCTCCACATGCATGATCATGGTAGAAAGAGAGTATCTCCTGGTAGTCACTCTCAGGAATGCATCTCCTTATAATCTGATCTGGGCAGTATTTAAACAGGTAAGGATCATCCCAAAAGAAGTACTTTTCCCCAGCCAAGAATTATGATCGGTCTTGCTTGGTCCAATGTGATGGCATCTGGGCGGTGACGAGATAGTTTACAATATCTGTGAACCATGGCGCAGCAATTTGAGAGATGTTCATAAGTTGTTCATCAGGAAACGTCTTAGCAATCGGCACAGCATCTTCATTAAAGTCCACAACCAGCCTGGATAGATGGTCAGCTACCACATTCTTGGAACCCTTTTTGTCCCGAATCTCAATGTAAAACTCTTGCAGCAACAGAATCCACCGGATGAAACGAGATTTAACATCTTTCTTAGACAAAAGATACTTCAGAGAAGCATGAATCGGGTAGACCAAGACCTTAGATCCTAGCAAGTAAGATCTAAACTTATTTAAAGCATACACAACAGCCAACAACTCCTTTTCAGTGGTGGAGTAATTGAGTTGTGCATTGGTGTACAAATAATAGTGTACTCGCAAGCATATGAATCGTTGTCAATGTAGTGCTGCGCAAGTACGAGATCGATCCACAGGGAATCACGTTTTGTTAAAGAAACCAATTCTATGTCTAGATTAATTCTCCTTTAACCTAGTTCCAAAGGTGGGTGTTTGTGTTGAACGTAAACTTAAACTAGATAAAAAGCTTTAAAATCAAACAAAGAAAATAACTAAGGTTTAAGAATCCACCTCACCAAATCAAAAACACATGTTAATACGCTAAGTTCACTCATCTGTCTATCGATTTCGCTCTATGCATACTCTATTGTCGTTAATGAAACTAGTCCAAACCATTCGATGTATTTACTGTTAAAGAGTCACAACGGATATTGAATCTTGATAGAATCATCTACTGTATCATTGATTACAATGGATATTTAATCTTGATTCAATCATCTGATGTACCCCCGGATTGGACCACAACGAATGTTGGACGTTGATGAACCATAAACAACAATCAATTGCAACTTTGTCACTAAATCAAATTGAAATGAATACACATTATTTAAATGACGGAATTGAAATGAACTTAACATAAAAACATGTAAAATATCAAAGGTGAGGCTTCATCTTCAACCTTAGTTGAAGATTTAGCCTCCCACACAAAAGAGAGACAAAAGTAAAACAAAACTAAGCATTAAATAATTAAATGACGAATTAAAGGCTTCAATGGAAGAATATAGAGAGTTTCTGCCTTAAGAGGCACCTAAAAGACGTAAGTTTACAAAATTACACAAGAGGTCCTATTTATAGGAAAATAAATGCTGTCAGGACAGAGAAGGTGCGCTCGATCGTAGGTCATGCGCTCGATTGTGGTGCGCTCAGTGTGCTGGATCGTGGTGCATGTGCTCGATCGTAGTCAATTGCTCCATAGTCCCACGGTCCAGTTGAGAATGCAATGGCCTAGGGAAACGTGGGGATCCCGGGTGTACGTTGTGTGCACTCGATCGCGTCCCTTGCACTTGATCGTGGTGCGCTCGATTCTGGACCACACACTTGATCGCAGGTGCGCTCAATCGTAGGTTTGTGCGCTCGATTGCATAGATAGGGACTCCTTGCTTAATTTTCACCTTTTACAACACTTTGATGGTAAGGACCTGCAACACAAGAAAACACTAAAACTAGCAAAAACATTAGAAAATAACAAGGCTAAGGGCTTAACAAACATAAATTAAGGGGTCCAAATAAACACTATTTGGTACTCATCAAATACCCCCAAACTTACATTTTGCTAGTCCCTTAGCAAAACAAAAATGAAAAACACAATTAAAACAAAAAACATAGGTCCGCTTTCATGGGAGAAACTTGCATTTAGCATACGCAACAAGCTTTTTAAACCCCTAGGAATTCCCTAGAGGACGAGTGAAGTCTCATGAGGGTTTTCCAGGAATGATACCCACAAACATTTGTACAAACATACTATTCTAAAAAATGCAACATCATCAAAATCAGGGTTCTCATTCATTAGCAAGTTTAACCAAACAAATGCCATCTTCACAATTTTCAGGGAATTATAAATCAAACTACTAACATTATGAGACGTCACATGAATCAATTCTAGTGAAAGTGAAATTAGTAGATAGTTATGGGATTTCAAAAACTAATCTCAATTATGCATGGATCAACACTCAGAATTCATTGGACTACCCATTAGATACAATAACCAAGTTTTTTTTTGTTTTTTTGTTTTTTTGTTTTTTGTTTTTGTGTTCAACTCCCTTAAGCTTTCTAATTGACCCATGTATCGAGCGTTAAGTCAATAACTCCAAAATCAAATGGTTTTAGGGTATTTGGTGTAAAGACCACCCTAAAGACCTACTAACTAGAGTAAAAAAGGCTACGAAGCTTAGCTAACCATGTCTAACCTCTCACTTTTTAACGCAGTTACTCGGTGGAAAGCTCAAAATGATTTTTTTTTTAATTTTTTTTTTTCATAAACAAAAACGAGGTTATCTCTCCAATAGGCTACCCAACTGCATCCAAGCAATCAAAACCAAACATGACTGATCCCATAATTTATACCCCACAAAATACGTGCCAATGTGCATGTGAAAATCAAATTGAAACTGTAATATCTCATGCTGTCAAAGAAAGTAACACAATTCAAATCCCTTAATAAAGTGATCATGTGTTCATCAAGTTAAGTTCACCAAAGAAATTCAGACCATAATTTAAAATAAACTGCATAATTAAGAACAATATGTGTACACAGACCCCCGAACTTGAATTGCGTAATGTCCACAGTGTGTGGATATAGAAAATAAAATAATATAATGCAAGGGGGGAGAGTACTCGACACATCACTGCGGTGCTAATGAAGATGCTCTCGAAGCTGGTGGCAACCGTGCTAAGATGTCTCACAACAAGGCTTGTAGTGCAAGGTACCTGATCGTACCAAAAATAGTACTCGCCAATTGCCCGAGTCGTTTGTAATAGAGCGAATGTGCAAGTGCGAGGTTGAACCCACAGAGAATCGTGTTTTGTTAAAAACTAATTTTAAATTGCCTAAACTAATCCTATCTTAACCTAGTCCCAAAATCAAACAATTGGTGTGCATAAAAATAAACTAGATTAAAATGTAATAAAATAAATAAATAAAAACGACTATGGTCCCTAATCCACCTCACCACAAATTAATTAACAAATAAACATGCTTAGCTCATACTTAATAACGACTATGCTACTAGGCATACTCTGAGCGTTAACACATTGTTCATATTTTCGTCTATCGATAAAGCAAATATACATATCCTATTGTTGCTACAAAATCTTGTCGAACTAACAAATGCAAACACTGTTAAGAGGTCACAACGGATATTGGTTCGAAGACGAATCATCCGATGTATCTCCGGTTGCAACGGAAGTCGATGTTTAATGATTTGCAAACAACAATCAACACACTTTTGTCACTAAAATGCATTGAAATGAATAAACATAAAATAAAATGATAGAATAATACGAACTAAACATGAATATATGTAAACAAATCTATAGTGAAGGGAATAAAAGACCAAATAAAAGCAAAATAAAACATTAAATAAATAAATGACAACTTAGGAGGGATTTACAGTGGAAAACAGAGGGTTTGAGGCCCTAGGGGTACCTCCCAAACGTGTAAAATACGAAGTACACAAAGTCCTATTTATAGACAAAATTTAGTGTGCTGCCAAGTCAGGGATGCGTTCGAACGCAACCTTGCGTGCGTTCGGTCACGTGCTGTGCGTTCAGTCACAGGCGCATCGTAGTGCCACGTGCGTTCGAGTGTAGGCGTTGCGTTCGACCGTAGTGCGTTTGACCACACCAAGTGCGTTCGAACGCATGTAACTGCCCATGGCGAGAGGTTGAAGCGATGAATGATAGGGCCGGCTAGGGCGACGCGGGAAACGCAGGCTGACGAGGCTTGCGTTCGAACGTGCTCCTTGCATTCGAACGCACCTGCAGAGGCTGAAATACCATCTTTGCTTAATTTCGCATCTTTTGAACCACAATTCGTACCAAGGACCTACAACACATTAAAACACTAAAATAATACAAAACATTAGATATTAACAACACTAATAGCCTAACAAACATAAGTTAAGGGGGGTCCAATATACAATATTGGACACCGATCAGTACCGCTCATCGGCTTCAAGCTTATCCTGCCATGCATCTCTTTGCATATCAGCAAGCTCAAATCAAATGTTCGCAAAGGTCTGCTGCATGGCTTGATAATCTACGACGCTGACAGTGATCGTCTCTTCTAACTCCGCCTCTTCTTCTTCAGCTGCTTCTTCTTCTGCTTGGGCTTCATCTATGTCTATCACTTCTGCTCCATTTGCGGCTCTGGCCTGATGCTCCTGTGGCATGTGGGAATAGCTTTGATTCCACTGGATCTGGCCAAACTGTGGATGCTCAGTGATGGGCCCATTTGCCGAAGTGCCCTTGATGCATTTCTTTCGGAGCATGTAGGTGATGAGGAACGGGAAAGGTAATCCCTAACTTTTTGTGCCCTCATAGCTCATTGGTGCACCCCCTCCCAAAATTTATACAACTGTCTCCAAATGATCTCTGGAATGGAGCACCAATAGCCCTTGTGGAACGAATACAGGGCAGAGAGGAAAAGGTCCCGTCTCTGTATCTTGTTTCCCAAGGGCCACACATTTCTCTAAAGCACGAAGTCCACAAACCAGAGCTATGGGGGCAACTTTGCCTTGCTGGTGGCATTCCAATACTGATCAGCATATGATGAGTGCCTAAAAGTGCTTATTTGAACCCCTTAATTTATATTCTTTAGGCTCTTAGTTTTGTTAATATCTAATGTTTTATCTTGTTTTAGTGTTTTAGTATGTTGTAGGTCTTTGGTGCACAAGGTGGCTCAAAGGGGAGAAACGAAGCAAAGAAGGAGTCAAGCCCCTGGAAGTGCGATCGATCGCACATGGTACGATCGAATGCACTGTGGTCGATCGCAAGACCTACATTCGAATGCAGGTCCAGTCTGCCTACGTTTCCCGCGTTGCCCTAGCTGGCCCTATCGTTCATCGCTTCAATCTTGGGTCGTGGGCAGTTATTTGCGTTCGACCGCACAAAGTGCGTTCGAACGCACTGCGGTCGAACGCAGCGCCTACACTCAAACGCATGCTATGCGGAGATGTGCCTGCGACCGAACGCTCAGCACCACTATCGAACGCATGTAGCACTGCGATCGAACGCCACCCTGACCTGGCAGCATGATTTATTTTGCTTATAAATAGAACATGTTTATAGTTTTTTATTCACGTTTGGGAGGCACCCCTAGGGCCTCAAACCCTCCGTTTTCCACTGTAAATCCCTCATAAATTGTCATTTATTTATTTAATATTTTATTTTACTTTTATTTAGTCTCTTATTCCCTTCACTATAGATTTGTTTACGTTTATTCATGTTTAGTTCGTATTATTCTGTAATTTCAATTTATGTTTATTCGTTTCAATGCATTTTAGTGACAAAAGTGTGTTGATTGTTGTTTGCAATTTGTTAAACGTCGACTTTCGCTGCAACTAGAGATACATTGGATGGTTCGTCTTCGGACCAATATCCGTTGTGACCTCTAAACAGTGTTTACATTGGTTAGTTCGACAAGAATTTGTAGCAACAATAGGATATGCATATGGTTTTATCGATAGACAAAATTATGAACAATGCAATAGCAAATAGAATACGCCAAGTAGCGTAATCGTTATTGAGTATGAGTTAAGTATGTTTATATGTTAATTAATTTATGGGGAGGTGGATTAGGGACCTTAGTCGTTTTTATTTCTTTATTTTATTGCATTTTAAATTAGTTTTATTTTCTGCACGCCAACTGTTTCACATTGGAACTAGGTTAAGATAGGATTAGTTTAGGCACTTTAAAATTGGTTTTTAACGAAACACGATTCTCTGTGGGTTCGACTTCGCACTTGCACACCTGCTCTATTACAAACGACTCATGCAATTGGCGAGTACAATTAAATTTGTACATTAAATTTGGGTGTCGTTGCCGGGGAATCGTTGTTTTTTTTAATTGATTTTTTTTGCTTAGATTAATTTTATTTTTCTACTAGTTATTTCAATCGTTGTTTTGTTTGCTGTTTTTAGTTTATGTTGAGTCCCTGGAATTTCAGCCCGTGATAGTGTGATCGATCGTACTCTGTGCGTTCGAACGCACTTGAGTCTATTCCAAATCAGTTGCATACTTGCGCTCGCTTAGTATGCTATTGCGTGTGAGCGCGAGCCTCTGACAGAACCGCAGTGCGCCGTTGCGAACGATCGCACATCAGTTGCGATTGAACGCACGTGCACATACTGCTACATTTTCTGCGTATCTGCGTGCCTGCGATCGATCGGAGGGTCCTGCGTTCGAACGTACCTCAGCTGGCTGCACCAACAAACCCGAGGCAGTGTATGTGTCCTTTTCTCATTTTTTTTAGTTATTTTATTTAATTATTGTTTTGTCTTATTATTTATTGTTTCTGCTTGTTTTTATTTATTTACTAGCTGTTTTTAGTTTTTGTTTAGTTTAATTTAATTTTTATTTATTTAATTAGTTTATCATTTTGTTAATTAGTTGTTTTGTTTAGTTTATTTTTTGTTAGTTTTTGTTTATTTTATTTTATTTTTTTGTTGTTATTGTTTCATGTGGGATATTTTGAACTGTTTGGGTGAAGCATGAGTCTTCCGTTTATTAATTTTGATGTTTCCCCTAGTAGTAGGACATCAAAGCCTACCAATTTGAACCCACATGAACTGTGTTTAGCCTGCTCTAGCCCGTACCATAATTTCGGTGATTGTCCACATTGGGGACAATTTACCAATTTCTCATATGGGCAGCTAAACACCAATTTTTCCGACCAGGGGTTTGAATCACATTCTAATTCTTAGAACCCTAACCGGAATAACCATTCTGATGTCTCTTGGTATGCTCATGCCTCGGGAAACTATGCTCTCCAATTTGATGAACTGCACCATCCTGAATATCCTCAGTTCAATACCCACTATTCCATGCCTTTATCATTTAATCCTCCTCCTCAAGAGTCATTAGTGCAACATTTTCCAACTGCTCATATTGATGACTTAGAGGAGAGAGCAAACCAACTCATGGCAGCTAGGCGTGCCCACCCCAGCTTCCTCACACTCACGCACCTCATCAGTCATGTTAATATTGTTATCATCCTTCTCACGGTTTTGACGATTGCCCATTTTATATTCATTACGTGAGTCAAATTAACATGTCTGCACATGAGGATGCACAAAACACCACCACACTTGTTAGTGAGGAAAATGCTGTCAGCAAGGTGGAAGAGAAGAAGGAGCAGATTGAGCCCCCGCCAATTCCAAGTCTTTCCAACAACAAGGAAGTGAGTACTGAAGCTCACTCCTTCATCACAATCCCTCTTGAGACATATCTTAAACCTCAAGTTTCATCTTTGCAATGTCTTGAAGAGTCGTCTTATGTAGAAATCGTTGAGGATTCACACTCACAAGTTCACAAATCTGGGAACCGTGTTCCTAAGTGGATTCCTCGAAATAAGGTGCACTACATAAGACGGCGAAATATCCTTCCAGAGGAATATCCAATTCTTAAGAAGAAAGGATGGAATGGATTGGTTGGACACCCATATGAGCGGGGAAGGTGTGGTATGTTTTCTTTTTTATTTTTCGCACTTTAATTTTTGCCATTTTCTTTTTGTTATTTTATTTTGTTTCTAACAGCAATTAACCTTTTGATGCTTGATCTTTGAGAAAAAGATTGCTGTTAGTTTTTGACATGTGTTTTGATGTTTAAGTTCAAGAGACGCTTTGGACTTTGCACAATTCGGTTCCTCATCCCACTGTATAGTATTTCTTGCCACATTGGGGACAATGTGTCATTTAAGTTTGGGGATGTGAACAAACACTTTGTCTGTTTTGTTTGTTTATTTACTTGTTTTGTTTTATTTTTGTTTGTATATATTTGTTTTTGTCTATATATAAAATTTTTTCTTTTTGTTTGTTGCTATGTTGTTGATTGGGCACCAATTTACATCATAACTGTGGATTGCATGTCATTGGTGTGTTTAACTTGTTTGAACATTGCATATCATTAGAAATCCCAGTTTTTGATTCATGTGTTGGATTAGAGAGACTCCACTTGTTTGATCGATATTTCACATACACATTAGAATTAGGGTCTGTGGGGTATGAGATTTGACTTTGAAGTGTGTGTCTTAAGATTTCTTGGTTTGCGATGTGATGATGAAAACCTTGGCTGCATTAATAAAAAAAAAATCATAATAAGTCAAATTTTTCATTGAGTAACCGGACCTCTTGCCTGGCCAAGCAATGAGTGTTCGCATCAAAAGATGAGAAATTTCAGCAAAAAAAAAATAAAATTGTATGGCTAGTTTAGGCTCCGTAGCTCTTTTGACTTGAGTAATTAAGCCCTAGGGATGTCTCTACATCTAGTGCCCTAAAACCATCTGGTTTGGGAGTCACTGGCCCAACGCTCGTTACATAGGTCATTTAGAAGCTTAAGGGAGTCAAGCATTACACAGCCTACACAAAAAATTTGCATCTTTCAATTCAAGCCTTGATTGTATTTATCACATTATTTTTCCTTTGAATTTTGGATACACGTCTTTAGAGGGTAATTGAAACCTCATGATCTTATTGTTAGTTCACTTTGCACTCTATGAAGCACATGTTGTCTCAATTTTCCAACCTTGAGTGAAATGATGTTTGGATGCCTGGATGATGTGGTTCGTATGTTTAACACGTTAAATTTGCTAATGATGTGTGAACCATGTGTTTGTGTGAAGGGCTTTCTCCATCAATAACATAGTGCCAAATAATTGTTTATGGGTGTCATTCCTGAAAAACCCTCACGAGACTTCACTCGTCCATTAGGGATGCCTAGTGATTTAAAAGGCTTGTTGCATACGCTAAATGCAATCGTTTCTCCCACGAAAGCGGATTTATGTTTCTTGTTTTTATTTGTGTTTTCATTTTTGTTTTGCTAAGGGACTAGCAAAATGTAAGTTTGGGGGTATTTGATGAGTGCCTAAAAGTGCTTATTTGAACCCCTTAATTTACATTCGTTAGGCTCTTAGTTTTGTTAATATCTAATGTTTTATCTTGTTTTAGTGTTTTAGTGTGTTGTAGGTCTTTGGTGTAAAAGGTGGCTCAAAGGGGAGAAATGAAGCAAAGAAGGAGTCAAGCCCCTGGAAGTGCGATCGATTGCACGTGGTACGATCGAACGCATTGCGGTCGATTGCAAGACCTACGTTCGAACGCAGGTCTAGTCAGCCCGCGTTTCCCGCGTTGCCCTAGCCGGCCCTATCATTCATCGCTTCAACCTTGCACCGTGGGCAGTTATTTGTATTCGACCGCACGTAGTGTGTTCGAACGCACTGTGGTCGAATGCAGTGCCTACACTCGAACGCATGCTACGCGGAGATGCGTCTGCGACCGAACGCTCAGCACCACTATCGAACACATGCGGCACTGCGATCGAACGCACCCCCTGCGTTCGAACGCAACCCTGACCTGGCAGCACGATTTATTTTGCTTATAAATAGAACATGTTGTATAGTTTTTTATTCATGTTTAGGAGGCGCCCCTAGGGCCTCAAACCCTCTGTTTTCCACTGTAAAATCCCTCATAAATTGTCATTTATTCATTTAATGTTTTATTTTACTTTTATTTAGTCTCTTATTCCCTTCACTATAGATTTGTTTACGTTTATTCATGTTTAGTTCGTATTATTCTGTCATTTCAATTTATGTTTATTCGTTTCAATGCATTTTAGTGACAAAAGTGTGTTGATTGTTGTTTGCAATTCGTTAAACGTCGACTTTCACTACAACCGGAGATACATCGGATGATTCGTCTTCGGACCAATATCCGTTGTGACCTCTAAACAGTGTTTGCATTGGTTAGTTCGACAAGATTTTGTAGCAACAATAGGATATGTATATGGTTTTATCGATAGATGAAATTATGAACAATGCAATAGCAAATAGAATACGCCAAGTAGCGTAATCGTTATTGAGTATGAGCTAAGCATGTTTATATGTTAATTAATTTATGGGGAGGTGGATTAGGGACCTTAGTCGTTTTTATTTCTTTATTTTATTGTATTTTAAATTAGTTTTATTTTCTGCACGCCAACTGTTTGACATTGGAACTAGGTTAAGATATGATTAGTTTAGGCACTTTAAAATTGGTTTTTAACGAAACACGATTCTCTGTGGGTTCGACCTCGCACTTGCACACCCACTCTATTACAAACGACTCGTGCAATTGGCGAGTACAATTAAATTTGTACGATCAGCATACTATCCCTCACACATATCTACAATGATATCCTCAGTAGTAAGCATGGAGGGGTAGACTATCGATGGTTCTTTTGCTTCGGGTGGCTTAGCATGGCATTTCAACCTTGCAGCTATGTCAGTTATAGTCACCTCGACGTCTCTGTCGTCGATGGAAGAGGAAAGGATGTTTGGCCGACGACTGTCGTACGTCAGATTCTCATAAAAAGACCAGACCAGACGTTCATATGCAGTGGAGGTAACTGGCTTGAACAGCCGATTCAACCCGCTGCGCTTTAGTTCTTGAACCTCCCATCTCGTTGCATCATAATTGGTGAATTCCTCTTCGATGGCAACTGAGGTCTCCAAGATGAGCTTCCAAGTCTAAAAAGTGGGCTAGGCTACTATGGCCTAGGTTCAGGAGGACTGAGAAGAGGAAGCTTGGCCTCTAGGCATGCTGACAGTTGGTTGGGGTCTTTTGTCGAGCACAAGGTAGGTGCTTCTAAAAACAAGGGTTTCAAAACCCTATTCAAATAATACCCAACCCCCTGCAAAACTAAGAAAAACCAACACAGAATGGCCAAGCACAATCTGTAGCAACGGACTATGTCTTGAAACAATTAAAATTAGGGGACAAAAATGAAAAAAATGGGTAAAGTTGGGAGGTGGTGAAATAGGAAAATGGGGATGGTTTGGCAGTGGCGTCGGCGCGGCGGCCGTGAGTGGTGATGGGTGGTGGTGGGTGGATTGAATGGTGGTGGGTGGAGGTGGTGTAAATATATTGGAAGTGTGCTGGGCGGAGAAATGGGGGAGTGAGAGCTGGTACAGCGCAGGTGAAAGAATGAGGGGGAAATGGGGGAGTGTGACCTAAAAAGGGTCACATGAGGCCTTTAAACGAGTGTGCTCGATTGCACTCATGTAGAGACGTGCACAGTGTGTGATGGTGCTCTAGTGTGCATAAGGGCGCACGCGGGAGTGCGCTGGAGCACGCAGCAACGTGCGCTCGATCGCACTCGTGCAAGAATGTGTGTAAAAAAAATGGGTATCTGCTCTCGAGCCAACATGAGTGAGCTTGAGCGTAGGCCCGTGTCTGGGTTCGAGCGTATTGTTTGTACGCTCGAGCCCAAGGTGCAAAAATAAATTTTAAACAAAATAAAGAATCAACGACAAAGCAAAAAATTTTAAAAAAAATTAAAAATTTTATACAAACAACAACAAAAACAAACAAAAAGAAACAGTGTGTTTTTTCACACCCCCAAACTTAAATGACACATTGTCTCCAATGCGGCAAGAAATACAATACCAGTGGAATGGCGCAAGTTAGGCAAAATGTAAGAGAACGCTCCCCTAAACTTGAATGGCAAACATTTTACTTGAAAAACAAAACAAACAAACAAAATCAAAAGACAAGGAAAATAATGAGGGGTGCCTCCCACAAGCGCTAAGTTCAAAGTCTTCAACCAGACTTTCCATAGGAGATGACAATCACTCTGAATAACTCGGATCCTCCAACAGAGTCGACTCCACCTCCATACTCCTCAATAACAAGAACGGTTTTAATCGCTGTCCATTCACCTTAAAGGTGTTACCATTCTTGGGATCCTCAATCTCGATGGCTGACGTGCAAATTATATTGCACTCGCAATGGCACGAACCGTTAGGTTGTATAGCTTTTGCGAAGTGCGGGATCGAACCCACAGAGAACGGAGTTTTTGCTAAAAGAAAACTAATATTCCTCTTAGATTAAATCTACTTTAACCTAGTTCCAAATAAAGATCGTACGTAACTTGCATTAATTAAAAAACTATTCTAAAAGAAAGGTAAAGGTATGGAAAAACCACTAAGGTTAAAGATTAGCCTCACCCCATATTAAAAGTTAGCTTAACACATTAAACACCAATTTTCCATCTTAACAAATTAAACCCTTCAACACACTCTATTGTCGTTTTTGACACAAGTCAAACCAAATAATGTGTTTACCGTTAAGGAGCTACAATGAGTAGTGATTATTGATAAAATCATCCACTGTATCCTTGGATCACAGTGGATATTGAATCAATAATCGAACACTCGTTGTGCATACGGCTTGGAACACATCATAGGATGACTATCAAAGTATCAATATAAACAACCATTCA
Source organism: Carpinus fangiana (assembly GCA_006937295.1). Classification (NCBI taxonomy): domain Eukaryota; kingdom Viridiplantae; phylum Streptophyta; class Magnoliopsida; order Fagales; family Betulaceae; genus Carpinus; species Carpinus fangiana. The sequence goes on along the minus strand of VIBQ01000122.1, from coordinate 50,900 downwards.
ACTTTTTGTCACGGAAATTAAATGACGAGTGCGGAAAATTAAATGACGGAAAATAAACGCATTTAATGTAAAAGCAAGAAATATAAACTATGGGTGAGGCTTCATCTTCAACCTTAGTTGAAGAGTTTAGCCACCCATTGAACAACAAAGCAAATAAAGAGGAAAAGAATGCATTAAATAAACTTTAAAGTAAATGATTACAAATAAAAGAGGCAGAGCATGGCCAACAGTGGCAAAATGCTCTCTAAAAATCGCCCAAAAAGAAGGTTTCTCGTGAAAATGCAACAATGGGCCTATTTATAGAATTCTGGTGTGCTGCCAGATCACAGGGCTGTGTTTGAACGTAGCCCCTGCGTTCAAACGCACTAATAAAAAATGCGTTCGATCGTAGGCTCTGCGGTCGAACAAAGACATTTGCCGCGGTGCCAGCTGGAAGCGATGGAATCATAGGGCCGGCTAGGGCAACATGCGTGAGACGCGGGCTGACTGGACCTGCATTCGAACGTGGTCCCTGCGTTCGAACGCACTGGATGTAACTTCATGGCATCTCTTCAAGTCCAATATGCCTTTGGGTAGCCATGTTTTGATGTAAAGACCTGCACACCATAAAACACTAAAAACAAGCACAAAAGTTAGATATTAACAATGCTAAAGGCTTAGCAAGTATAAGTTAAGGGGGTCAAATATACAATATTTGGCACCAATGAATGGCCCCATGAGGAAACACTGTCCTAATGATAAATGGGCCAGTCCATNGTTGTGCACCCGGCTTGGAACACATCATAGGATGACTATCAAAGTATCAAAATAAACAACCATTCAACTTTTTGTCACGGAAATTAAATGACGAGTGTGGAAAATTAAATGACGGAAAATAAACGCATTTAATGTAAAAGCAAGAAATATAAACTATGGGTGAGGCTTCATCTTCAACCTTAGTTGAAGAGTTTAGCCACCCATTGAACAACAAAGCAAATAAAGAGGAAAAGAATGCATTAAATAAACTTTAAAGTAAATGATTACAAATAAAAGAGGCAGAGCATGGCCAACAGTGGCAAAATGCTCTCTAAAAATCGCCCAAAAAGAAGATTTCTCGTGAAAATGCAACAATGGGCCTATTTATAGAATTCTGGTGTGCTGCCAGATCACAGGGCTGTGTTCGAACGTAGCCCCTGCGTTCAAACGCACTAATAAAAAATGCGTTCGATCGTAGGCTCTGTGGTCGAACGTAGACATTTGCCGCGGCGCTAGCTGGAAGCGATGGAATCATAGGGCTGGCTAGGGCAAGATGCGTGAGACGCGGGCTGACTGGACCTGCGTTCGAACGTGGTCCCTGCGTTCGACGGTAGATGCGTTCGAACGCACCAAGTGTGTTCGTACGCACTGGCTGTAACTTCATGGCATCTCTTCAAGTCCAATATGCCTTTGGGTAGCCATGTTTTGATGTAAAGACCTGCACACCATAAAACACTAAAAACAAGCACAAAAGTTAGATATTAACAATGCTAAAGGCTTAGCAAGTATAAGTTAAGGGGGTCAAATATACAATATTTGGCACCAATCAATGGCCCCATGAGGAAACACTGTCCTAATGATAAATGGGCCAGTCCATCTAGATTTTAGCTTGCCTAGGAATAAATGCAGTCGAGAATTGTAAAGAAGGACTTTCTGACCAAGCTCGAAAGATCTCCACAAAATGCTCTGGTCATGAATCTTCTTCATGTGTGCCTTGTACTTCCTCGCACAATCATAAGCATCATTCCTTAGCTCTTCTAATTAAATGAGTTGGAGCTTCCTTTGTGAGCCAGCTTCAAAAGATTGAAGTTCAGCTGCTTGATGGCCCAGTATGGTCCATGCTCCAACTCGATGAGAAGATGACACTTAATGAATCACTTAATCGAAGAGACCAATCTTTTCTATTGGGATTCATAGTCTTTTCCAGAAAATGCTTGATCTCTCGATTGGACACTTCAACTTGTCCACTTGTCTGTGGGTGATATGGGGTGGCAACCTTATGTGTGATGAAATACTTCTTTATCAATTGTTCAAAAATTCGGTTGCAGAAATGTTGACCACCATCACTAATAATTGCTCTAGGCGTATGATCGGTGCCAAATATTGTATATTAGACCCCCCTTAACTTATGTTTGTTAGGGTCTTAGTTTTGTTAATATCTCATGTTTTGTGTTGTTTTAGTGTTTTAGTGTGTTGTAGGTCCTTGATGCAAATTGTGGTTCAAAAGGGAGAAATTAAGCAAAGTTGGAATCTTGGCCCCTGCCAGTGCGCTCGAGCACACTTGGTGCGATCGAGCGCACTGCGATCGAACGCATGAGTAGCAATCGAGCATAAGCCATGTCAGTCGTAATCCCCACATTGCCCTAGCCTCCATTGCTTCAACGCTTGCGCCGGAGCAGTTATGTGTGATCGAGCGCACATCTCACGATCGAGCGCATGGCGATCAAGCGCCACCCCTACGATCGAGCACACCCGGCAATGCGGTCGAACGCACAGCATACAATCGAACGCAGACGGGCTTGTGATCGTGCACACCACTTACAATCGAGCGCACACATGTGACTTGGCAGCACATTAGTTTTGTCTATAAATAGTCCCTTTATGTTTTCTTGTAAACTTACGCTTGGGATACGTTGGAAGCGCCCTCAGAGGCCTAAAGCCTCCCTGTTCTTCAATATAAACAATCCTAAACGTCATTTATTTAGTTATAGCTTTTAGTTCTTGTTGATTGTGTCTCCCTTTAGCATGGGTGGCTAATCTTCAACTAAGGTTGAAGATGATGCCTCACCATGGATTTATTTAGCATGCTTTCATAATTAGTTTTTACGGTAATCCGTCTTTAATTTGTCATGCATGTTCATTTCATTTCAATTTTGTGAGAAGATTGCATTGATTGTGCTGTAGTTCTTTATTCATAGTGTTTAGTTCGATGGATACATTTCATTGTTCGAGTTACATTCATTTATCCATTGTAGTTTGAGTTAAATCACATTCACATTGGATCCTTTGGACCTAAACCGTTCATGTTTTGTCTTTTGTCATGGACGGATACTTTGAGTATTTCAATAGGCATGATTGGACATGTATAGGGCATCAGGATGCATGAACTAGCGTGACTGGTGTACCAAAAATAAAGTACTCGCAAGTGTACGAGTTGTGTGCAGTAAAGTGCGCGTAAAAATGTGAGGTCGATCCACAGGGAATTGTGTTTTGTGATGAAATCAATTTTCTATTCAAATAGATCCAATTTTAACCTAGTTCCTTGAGTTTGAAGTTGGTCTTGCAACTTTAACAAAACTAAATTAAACGATAATTTAAATAACAATCAAAGTNACTAAGGGTGAGGCTTCATCTTCAACCTAAGTTGAAGATTTTAGCCACCCATTGAACAACAAAACAAAATTGAATTGAAATAATGCATTAAAATTAACTTGAAAATAAAAGCATACAAATAAAAGGGGCAGAGCAAGGCAAACAGAAGCAAAATGCTCTCTAAAAATCGCCCCAAAAACTGTGTGTTCGACCAAATGGACCTAGGGTCCTATTTATAGACTAACAAATCGTACGAGTGCGTTCGAACGTATGCTGAGTTGTGCGTTCGACCGCAAAAACCCATAACGGCGCAGCTTGGAAGCAATGGACTCCTAGGGCACCCGCGCGAGATGCGGGCTGACGGGGACTACGTTCAACCATGCCTCCTGCGTTCGACATTGAGTGCGTTCGAACGCATCAAGTGCGATCGAACGCACTTGGCAGGGATCCAATTACTTAGTGTATATTTGCTCTCTTGTGGCCAACTTTTGTTGTAAAGACCTGCACAACTCAAAACACTAAAAACACCAAAAATAATTAGATATTGACAAAGCTAAAAGCCTAACAAATATAAGTTAAAGGGGTCAAATATACACAATTTGACACCGATCAATCGTGCACACCACTTACAATCGAGCGCACACATGTGACTTGGCAGCACATTAGTTTTGTCTATAAATAGTCCCTTTTTGTTTTCTTGTAAACTTACGCTTGGGATATGTTGGAAGTGCCCTCAGAGGCCTAAAGCCTCCTTGTTCTTCAATATAAACAATCCTAAACGTCATTTATTTAGTTATAGCTTTTAGTTCTTGTTGATTGTGTCTCCCTTTAGCATGGGAGGCTAATCTTCAACTAAGGTTGAAGATGATGCCTCACCATGGATTTATTTAACATGCTTTCGTAATTAGTTTTTACGGTAATCCGTCTTTAATTTGTCATGCATGTTCATTTCATTTCAATTTTGTGAGAAGATTGCATTGATTGTGCCGTAGTTGTTTATTCATAGTGTTTAGTTCGATGGATACATTTCATTGTTCGAGTTACGTTCATTTATCCATTGTAGTTTGAGTTAAATCACATTCACATTGGATCCTTTGGACCTAAACCGTTCATGTTTTGTCTTTTGTCAAGTGGACGGATACTTTGAGTATTTCAATAGGCATGATTGGACATGCATAGGACATCAGGATGCATGAACTAGTGTGACTGGTGTACCAAAAATAAAGTACTCGCAAGTGTACGAGTCGTGTGCAGTAAAGTGCACGTAAAAATGCGAGGTCGATCCACAGGGAATTGTGTTTTGTGATGAAATCAATTTTCTATTCAAATGGATCCTATTTTAACCTAGTTCCTTGAGTTCGAAGTTGGTCTTGCAACTTTAACAAAACTAAATTAAATGATAATTTAAATAACAATCAAAGTAAAACACTAAGGTTTTTGAATCCGCCTCGCCAAATCAAACAGCATACTCTCGCAATTTACACACACAATTGACAATCAAACGCATTTTAACAGAGTTCAAAAATCATAAACATGCATGTAAAATCATTCGATGAATCCATCCGTTACAGAATCACAACGAGTATTTAATTGAGATCAAATCATCCACCGTATCCATAGATCACGATGGATATTAGTCTCAATTTCAATCACTCGATGTATCCCCAGACAGAACACAACGAATATTAAACAATGCATGAAATCACAAAAGACGCTCAATCACTTAAAGTAATAAAGCAAGAGAATTAATTTTGAACAAATAAATGTGTGTATAGTTTCACGAGAATACAACTGTTTATCATTGACGAGGCTTCATCTTCAACCTTAGTTGAAGGTTTAGCCTCTCATAACAACAACAAAAAATAAATTATCAATTGAAATCATTGAGAAATTAAACTTACAATCAAGAAACGTTCACAAAGGCCTAGAAACGACAAAATTCATGTTTTTGCTCTCTACGGCGCCTCCCAACGTAGGGTTTACAAAAGAAAGATGCTAATTTATACTAAACAACTAGGTTTTCTCGCGTGTTGACAGATCATCACGAGTACGTTCGACCGCAGTAAGTGCGTTAGAACGCACTGCGTTCGATCGCAGTAACTGCGATTGAACGCGTGCGGGGCTTCAAGTTCAGTGCGGCGCGGCCCCTTAACGATGATTTTAGGGTTTTAGCTGTGCGCTTGAGTGTAGGTGCGTTCGAACGCAACATCCTGTGATCGATCGCACAACCAGTGTAGCTCTTGTATTTTCTTGTGCTTAATTTCTACCCTTTAACCGCATTCTTATGTCAATGACGTGCAACACACTTGAGACACCAAAACTAACAACATCATCAGAAAACAACACAACTAAGAGCTTAACAAATATAAGTTAAGGGGCTCAAATATACAATATTTGGCACTCATCAGTGACACTAGGTGATGCATCGCTTTTAGTCGATAGACGGATGTAAAAATTAGTTGTGTATTTTTATATGGTGAGGTGGATTCTAGACCTTAGGCTTTTTATTTATTTGTTTTATGCGTTTAATCTAGTTTATTTGTACGCACGCCACCTGTTTGATTTTAGAACTAGGTTAAGATAGGACTGGTTTAGGCATTTAGGTTAATTTTCACAAACCCGATTCTCTGTGGGTTCGACACTTGCACTTGCGCAACCACTTTATTGCAAAACGATTCGTGCAATTGACGAGTACTATTTTTGATACGACCAGTGTACCAAAATGAGCAAATATAGTATCTTTCAAAAAGTTGACCACAACTCTGTGGTCATTGGTTTTGCAAGCAACTGCTTCCACCCATTTGGACATAGAGTCCATAGCAACCAAGATGTATAGAAACCAAAAGGAGTTTGGGAAAGGTCCCATGAAATCAATGCCCCATACATAAAAAATTTCAAGAATTAAAATGGGATTGAGGGGCATCATATTCCTCCTATAAATACTCTCTAGCTTCTGACAGCGCTCACAAGATATGCAATGAGCATGAGCATCTCTAAAAAGGGTAGGCCAGTAAAATTCACACTGCAAAATTTTTCAGCGGTCTTCTTTGCACTAAAGTGGCCTCCACAAGCCTGATCATGGCAAAAGGAGATGACATTGGATTGGTCATGCTCAGATATACACCTCCTCATGATCTGGTCGGGGCAATACTTGAACAGATAAGGATCGTCCCATAAAAAGTGTTTCACCATGGATAAAAATTTGAACCTATCTCGTTGCCCCCAATGCAAAGGCATTTGGTCGGTGACAAGATAGTTCACTATGTCAGTAAACCATGGCATGATATTGTGAGCAATGTGCATCAATTGCTTATCTGGGAAGGTTTTAGAAATAGGAGTGGCGTGCTCGGTGTAATCCACAGTCAATCTAGACAAATGATCGGCCACTACATTTTGGGACCCCTTCTTATCCTGAATCTCTATGTCAAACTCCTGTAGTAACAAAATCCATCGGATAAGGTGATATTTAGCATCTTTTTTGGAAAAAAGTTACTTCAATGCTGCGTGACCCGAGTAGATAATGATTTTAGATCCTAACAAATAGGATCTAAACTTGTCCAGTGCAAAAACGACTGCCAACAACTCCTTTTCAGTGGTAGAGCAATTGAGTTGTGCATCGTTCAGAGTCCTGCTCATATAGTAGATTACATGGGGAAGTTCATCAACTCGCTGCCCCAACACAGCTCCAACTGCATAATTTGACACGTCACACATAATCTCAAAAGGGACACCCCAATTAGGTGGCCAAATAATGGGTGTGGACGTTAGAATCTTCTTCAGAGCCCCGAAAGCTTTCATACACTGCTCATCAAACATAAACGGGGTCTCCTTCACCAACAACTTACACAAGGGCCTGGCGATTTTGCTAAAATCCTGGATAATTCACCTGTAAAAACTTGCATGGCTCAAGAAAGAGTGGATTTCCTTCACCGTACGTGGGGGTGGAAGGTTTGAAATCAGGTCCACCTTCGCTTTGTCAACCTCAATCCCCTGATGAGATATGACGTGCCCCAGTACAATTCCTTGCTTCACCATAAAATGACACTTCTCCCAATTAAGCACCAGGTTCTTCTCCTTGCACCTTACTAGGACCAAAGTGAGACGGTGCAGACACTCCTCGAAAGATGAACCGAAGACAGAGAAGTTGTCCATGAAGATCTCCAAAAATCGCTCCATGATGTGGTAATTTCGTGACCAAAATTATCAATAATAAAATTAACCACTCGCAATAGAACGAATCCCGTAGGATAGGGCTATATTGAGGGTGTCGAACCTCAAGGACTGTAGGGGTTTCGTTACTAAATTCAAAAGACTAATTTTAACCTAATTAACAAAAGAGAGTTGATTGTTTGTGAGTTCGAAGTGCATAAAAGTAAAAGCAAGATTAAGAGTAAATATATGAGAGAGAAAAGTAAGGTACTGAGTTCACCACGATCAACAACAATGGTAACCGTATTTAATTCCAGAAACTCAGAATATGCATGTTATAAAAGAACAAGAAAATACAAAATCAAGGGATAAGGATAATCTATCTTTGGTTGGCACGGATCATCCGCCTAACCACTAAGATGCGGCATGACCCGTCTTCCTTAGGCATACACTATAAAATCCCTTAATACGTTTCATACAATCAATGGAATAGCATAACCCATCTTCGGTTGGCACAGATCGTCTACCTAAATTACACTAAACTAGGGTGTAGTACGACCCGTCTTCCCTAGGCATGGCCTATCTTAATCCTATTAATCATATGTCTATTAAAACCCATTGCATAACCATCAATCTTATAATCACAGAAAATAAGGTTGATTTGAGTTCAATACAGGCAAAATAATTTCTAAGACAAGAATAGAATTTCGCAAATATTGGTTTTGAATTGAATAACAATTGCATTGAATATTAAGAACAGAAATCTAGAGTTGCAATCCTCACAGTTATGCAATCAACATACATAAATTGAATTAAATCAAATCAAATACAATCACCATTATGCTTAGAAAGGGTTACATCGGTACCCCACTAAGGGGGTTTAGCCGCTCATGATCTTCTAAGCTCCACAGTCAAGTTCTGAATTTTTACTCTAGAAAACGACCCCTTTTACAATGTTTAAGAGCCTATTTATAGGGACTAGAAAACCCTAGAAACCCTAAAACCCTAATTACAGTCGTAGGTCAGTCTCCCAGTCCAATTGGGAGACTGAAAATCGAGTTCAGCTGTCCAAAAAGGTGATTTTCGTGTTCTGCACGCCCGAATGCGAACGATCGCACGTATGGACGATGTATCGCCCGGTGCACGATCACAGGTGTGCTGCGATCGTTCGCCAGTACAGAAAAGCCCCCACTCATCCCTTTTTGTCCAATTTTCAACAGAACTCTTGCATTTGACCTAAAACACAAAAAGAAAACAAAATTAAACAAATAACAATGCTAAGGAATTAACATATGCGAATTAAGGGACTTGAATGTGCAACATTCGGCGCTTATCACACCCCCAAACTTACATATTGCTAGTCCCTTAGCAATACAAAACAGAAAATAAACTGATGAACATAAAGATAAATCCAGCTTTCGTGAGATGTACGATTGCATTTAGCGTATGCAACAAGCCTTTTAAACCCCTAAGAATTTCCTAGAGGACGAGTGGAGTCTCGTGAAGGTTTTCCAGAAATGATACCCACAAACATTATGCACAGTTCATGTTATCTAAAAATTAAAGCATCACTCAAACCATGATTCTCATTCATTAGCAAGCTTAAGAAGTTAAACTCCATCTTCACAATGAATTGGAATTTAAAGTCTAATTACTTACAGCAGGCAAGCTAAGGCATCACAAGTTCAAAACAGTGTAAAGTGAACTAGCACAAGACTATGAAGCTTCCAAACAAATTCAATGTCAATGTCAATGTCTCTATATCTCAAGATTCACTAGAAGTCCTATCAGAATGAACACAATGGCATGCCTTTATTATTCTTTCTTTTATTATTAGGCTCTGCAGTGTTTAGTTCCCTTAAGCTTTCTAATTGACTCCCAAACCAGATGGTTTTAGGGCATTAGGTGTAAAGACACCCCTAAGGACTTACTAACTCAAGTCAAAAAGGCTACGAAACTACACTAGCCATAATGTTAACCGCTTCAAAACTCCTCACCTTTTGACGTGAACGCTCACTGCTTTGATGCAAGAGGCCCAGTTACTCAATGAAGAGTTTATCAATGATCATTTGTTTTTTTAATACATATGCTTATGCCAATGTATCCAACCAATAAGTCATCCAGTGTCACCCAAAACATAGAAATATATACATTAAAACCATATGTCATACCCCACAAATCATGTGCTAATGTGCTTGTGTCAGAGCGGATCAAACATGTGAATTCTCAATTGCCTAAAGTAAGTCACAAACTGAAAAACCCAACATTAGATCATGTGTTCAAAATTTTAAGCTCACTGATGAAATCAAATCACAAATTTTTAGGTCAACCAAAATTTTAGGACACCATGAACATGCAATTTTTATTTTTAATTTTTTCAATTTTTTTAATTTTTTATTTTTGATAAAAACAAGACAAGTGTGTGTAAATGTGTCTCTCATACCCCCAAACTTGAATCATACATTGTCTCCAATGTATGTACAGAATTGAAAAATGAGGTTAAGGGTATAAGAGTACCTGAGTGAGCAGATGTGGGTATATCATACCCCCAAACTTGTATCCAAAAACACATGTCCTGAAAAAGATGTTGATACTCCAACCAAGAACAATCAAGTGCACACATTGTTGTAAAAATGATGGGCAAAGGGGAAGAGTGACATTCTGTCCCGAGTGCGCTCGATCGCACATAAGTGAGATCGATCGTACTCGTGCAGTATGGTCCGTCTGTGCTCTGAGGCCCTCGTGTGCCCTTGGGCGCATGGTGAGAGAGCGAACGATCACCCCAGGAGGTACGATCGTTCTCTTACTCAGTAGCGACAGCCTTATTGGAGGGACTTCTGCGAACGATCACCCCAAGAGGTGTGATCGTTCACTTACTCAGTAGCGACAGCCTTATTGGAGGGACTTCTACGAACGATCGCCCTACGAGGCGCGATCGTTCGCTTCCTCAAAATGCCACTTCCCACTTGAGTCAACCACGAAATCAACAAAGAATGAAACAACAACGGATAACATACCTGGATGGAGATCACGTACCCTGGTGAAGTGAGGAGTCAAGCCCACAGGGTCTGCGCTTGGTCCTATGCGGTAATGCTCAAAGTAATTCCGAGTCCCGAAGGATCTTACCCCGATCCTTCGGAAGTCCAATCAAGCTCTTCCATCCCTTATTCTTTATAATCATGAAGTATTCCACAAGGAAGAGAAATCTTTGTATTATACCAAAACCGCTTCCCTCAGATGAAAGGTCTTGAATCTCCTCATGGCCATGCCCTAGATGTTTGTCCCAAACTGGTTCCATGATCAACTTTTTGTCTCTGTAGGGATCCACAAAAACTGAGACAGACTGTGAGCTTGTTGATAAATTGTCCACCCCAATGAAGTCCACTTCAATAACCTCTACATGAACTATGTCCCTTGTGGGATTGTCATCAGGTGGGGGTGTACTTAAAGAAAGGGGTATAGGCTCTGGTGGGTTTCTCCATGATGGGGCTTCAGATAGAGACTCAGGCGGTGGGTCTTCAACAGTTTCTCCAATGGCATCCAAGAAGAAACAGGTCTTTTGATTAGGTGCATTCTGAAAGGCAGTGAAAATGTTCAGCCTGATCTTCATATTCCTAAAGGAAATCTTCATTACTCCAGTCCGACAATTTATGCATGCATTGGCTGTTGCGAGGAAAGGCCGCCCCAAGATGACAGGAATCTGCTTGTCTGGATAAGGGACAAGTTCTGTGTCAATAACTATGAAATCAACTGGATAGTAGAATTTGTCCACCTTGATAATGACATCTTCCACAATTCCTCGGGGTTTCTTAATGGATCGGTCAGCCAGTTGCAAGACAGTACTTGTCGGTTTCAGTTCCC
>VIBQ01000122.1:0-39129 GCA_006937295.1 Carpinus fangiana | reverse complement strand
AGTGACAAAAGTGTGTTGATTGTTGTTTGCAATTCGTTTAACGTCGACTTTCGCTGCAACCGGAGATACATCGGATGATTCGTCTTCGGACCAATATCCGTTGTGACCTCTAAACAGTGTTTGCGTTGGTTAGTTCGACAAGAATTTGTAGCAACAATAGGATATGCATATGTGCTTTATCGACAGACGGATGTATGGACTAGTTAATAGCAAATAGAATACGCCTAGTAGCGTAATTTTTGTTGAAGTATGAACTAGGCATGTTTATATATTGATTAAGTTGTGGTGAGGTAGATTAGGGACTTTAGCGTTTTTTTTTTTTATTTCTTTGTTTTATTGCATTTTAATTTAGTTTATTTTTATGCACGCCACATGCTTGATATTGGGACTAGGTTAAGATAGGATTAGTTTAGGCACTTTAAAATTGGTTTTTAACGAAACACGATTCTCTGTGGGTTCGACCTCGCACTTGCACATCCGCTTATATTACAAAAGACTCGTGCAATTGGCGAGTATAATTAAATTTGTACATCAGTGGCCATGTCCGCAGGAGGTCCTACTTCTCAAAGACTCTCCGTCTTTGGCGCTTTAGGTGCGGGTTCTCTCTGTCTATTGGAAGCTTGTTGACGAGAATTGTTACTCAAGTTTTCAAAAATAGCCCATGCTTCATCTTCACTTTTTAACGTAAATGTCCCCCCACAAGATGCGTCTACCATGCTCCTACAAGACTCAGTCAGACCATCATAAAAACTCTGCACTAGCTGCCATTTGGGGAGAGCATGGTGTGGACATGATCTAAGTAAATCCTTAAGCCTCTCCCACGTCTCACGTAATGGTTCACCCTGGTACTGGGTGATACCAGTGATGGCTCGCCTAGTGTCATTGGTCCTTCCTATGGGGAAATATTGCTTGAGAAAAACTTGTTGCAGTTGATCCCAAGAAGTGATAGAATCAGGCTCTAAGGACATGAACCAATGTTTGGCTCTATCTTTGAGGGCAAAGATAAAAAGACGCATCTTTAAGGCATCCTCAGTGAATCATGTCAATTGAATGGTAGAACATATTGTTTGGAATTCATTGAGGAAGTCATAAGGATTTTCATGGGTAAGCCCTAGGAAAGTCGGTAGACTTTGTATGGTGCTAGGCTTGATCTCATAGTGGGTTGCCGTAATTTCCGGCAACCTGAGACATGAGGGAGTAGTGTATATGGGTGGAATGTAGTGATCTTGTAAAGCTACGTGAGAGATACCAGCCATGATGTTAGTGGTGGTCTCTTTAGGCAAATTAGATTTCCTTTCGGCTCTAAGTTGTCTAAGTGTGTGTTCAATGTCGGGGTCACAAGAAATTAAAGGCAAAGACAAAGATCGGCAACCCAACATAAACTAAACCAATAATTAAAACAGAAACTAAAAACAAAAACAGGAAATAACACAACAGAGAATTAAAATTAAAGCAAACAAAAAGCTCACAAACGGCCCTTAGGTGCACTGGAATGGGGCTGCAGCAAGTCTGTCCAGAGGGCGCAAGATCGCACTTCAGTGTGTGAACGTTCACACTGCCGAATATGGGAACGAACGCTAGAGCTGTAGAACTGCAAACGATTGCACACGAGCTGTGATCGATTGCAGTTACAGAAAGGGACCTGTAGATTGAACGTGAACTTGAAAAGAAAAATTAGACTACGAAAATTGAAAATAACGAAAAACAAAACAAAAATGAAAGATTAAGCTAAACGTAATCCTTAAAATTTAATAACACAACCGTTAATAGTCCCTGGCAACGGCGCCAAAAATTGATGGGGTAATTTCGTGACCAAAATTATCAATAATAAAATTAACCACTCGCAATAGAACGAATCCCATAGGATAGGGCTATATTGAGGGTGTCGAACCTCAAGGACTGTAGGGGTTTCGTTACTAAATTCAAAAAGATTAATTTTAACCTAATTAACAAAAGAAGTTGATTGTTTGTGAATTCGAAGTGCATAAAAGTAAACGCAAGATTAAATGTAAATATATGAGAGAGAAAAGTAAGGTACTGACTTCACCACGATCCGCACAATAATGGTAACCGTATTTAATTCCAGAAACTCAGAATATGCATGTTATAAAAGAACAAGAAAATACAATATCAAGGGATAAGGATAATCTATCTTCGGTTGGCACGGATCGTCCACCTAACCACTAAGATGCGGCACGACCCGTCTTCCCTAGGCATAAACTATAAAATCCCTTAATACGTTTCATACAATCAATGGAATAGCATAACCCATCTTCATTTGGCACGGATCGTCTACCTAAATTACACTAAACTAGGGTGTAGTACGACCCGTCTACTCTAGGCATGGCCTATCTTAATCCTATTAATCATATGTCTATTAAAACCCATTGCATAACCATCAATCTTATAATGACAGAAAATAAGGTTGATTTGAGTTCAATACAGGCAAAATAATTTATAAGAGAAGAATAGAATCTCGCAAATATTGGTTTTGAATTGAATAACAATTGCATTCAATATTAAGAACATAAATCTAGAGTTGCAATCCTCACAGTTATGCAATCAACATACATAAATTGAATTAAATAAAATCAAATACAATCACCATTGTGCTTGGAAAGGGTTACATTGGTACCCCACTAAGGGGGTTTAGCCGCTCATGATCTTCTAAGCTCCACAGACAAGTTTTGAATTTTTACTCTAGAAAACGGCCCCTTTTACAATGTTTAAGAGCCTAGTTATAGGGACTAGAAAACCCTAGAAACCCTAAAACCCTAATTACAGTCGTAGGTCAGTCTCCCAGTCCAATTAGGAGACTGAAAATCGAGTTCAGCTGTCCAAAAAGGTAATTTTCGTGTTCTGCACGCCCGAGTGTGAACGATCGCACGTATAGGCGATCGATCACCCGACGCACGATCACAGGTGTGCTGCGATCGTTCACCAGTACAGAAAAACCCCCACTCGTCCCTTTTTGTCCAATTTTCAATGGAACTCTTGCATTTGATCTGAAACACAAAAAGAAAACAAAATTAAACAAATAACAATGCTAAGGAATTAACATATACGAATTAAGGGGCTTGAATGTGCAACATTCGGCGCTTATCACTCCACCATATCAGAGAGTATGTTGATCATGCACCGCTGAAAGGTAGCGAGCGCATTGCACAACCCAAAAGGCGTGCGACGGTAGGCGAATGTCCCCAAAGGACAAGTAAATGTCGTCTTCTTCTGATCTTCGGGGTCCATAGGGACTTGGTTATATCCAGAATAGCCATTAAAAAAGTAATAGTAATCGTGCCCAGCTAAGCGCTCCACCATTTGATCAATAAATGGGAGTGGAAAATGATCCTTCCTAGTGGCGGCATTCAATTTACGGTAGTCTATGCAAACTCTCCATCCAGACTAAATACGAGTTGGCACCAACTCGTCGTCCTTGTTCTTTACTACCGTCAATCCCCGTATGCTTGGGCACAACATGAATTGGGCTCACCCACTTGCTTTCAGAGATTGGATAAATGATCCCTGTATCCAACAATTTTATCACTTTAGTTCTCAGAACCTCTTGCATAGTTGGGTTGAGCCTTCTTTGTGGCTCCCTTGATGGTTTGGCATTCTCCTCCATATGTATCTTATGCATCACCAACGAGGGGTTGATTCCCTTAATGTCCTTAATGGTCCAGCCAATAGCTTCCTTGTGCTCTCTTAAAATATCCAACAATTTCTCCTCTTGAGCATCAACCAAGTTTGAAGCTATAATCCCAGGCAAAGACTCTGCTGGACCTTAGAACTTATACTTAAGATTTTCTGGTAAAAGCTTAAGTTCCTTCTTGGGGGGATCAGGTACCGTTGTCTCCTTCTTCTCATTGCTCACTAGAGGAGTAGTCTCAAAGATTGCATTTGCTTGCTCCATCAATTTATCAAAACCTAAATCTTCTCCAAACTGAGCACAACATGCCTCCAAGGGGTCCTCCATGCTTGATTCTTCAACAACCTTATCAATAATCTCCTTTATCAAGCATGTGTGTTGCACTTTGTCATAATCCAGTGGTTGTCTTCTAACATGAAAGATATTCAACTCCACTATTATATTTCCGAAGGAAATCTTCATCACCCCCGTCCTACAATTGATCAGGGCGTTAGCCGTAGCTAAAAATGGTCACCTTAGAATCCCTGGTATCTCACTACCTATGATCTCTACCGGTTCCGTGTTCAGCACAATAAAATCCACGGGGAAATAAAATTTGTCCACTTTAATTAGTACATCCTCAACTATTCCCCGTGGGACCTTCATTGATCTATCAACCAATTGCAATGTCATGGATGTGGGCTTCAGCTCCCCTATCCCTAACTGCACATAGACTGAGTAGGGCAACAAATTCACACTTGCTCCCAAATTAAATAGTGCTCTCTCAATCTGACTGATTTCTATCATGGAAGTAATTGTCGAACATCTAGGGTCCTTGTACTTGTGGGGTAACTTGCATTGCAAGATTGAACTGACCTGCTCAGTCATGAATGCCTTCTTCGGGACATTTGTCTTCTTTTTCATTGTAATCAAGTCCTTGAAGAACTTGGCATATGAAGGCATTTGCTGGATGGCGTCAAAAAATGGGATATTTATTTAAACTTGTTTTAACACCTCCAGAATGTCCTTTAACTTCCCTCCTTTCTTAGGCGCTTGTAGTCTCTCAGGATAAGGCGCGTTAGGTACAAACGACTTAGGAGGTTCTTTTACAATGGGGGTGACTGTAGATGGCTCAGCATCTCCTTCCTTCTTGTTGTCACCTTTTTCACTTCCTTGACCTACTTTCCCAAGGTCTGCTTCTAGCTCAGCATGCTCTGCTTCTGGCTCTGCCACCTGATTGTCCACTCGTTTCCCATACCTTAGTGTGATAATTGCCTAAACATGCTCCTGGTTTGAAGAATTTCCACTCATACATGCCTTAGGGTTGGTCACGGGCTAGCTGGGAAACTTCCCTTTATCCCTCTCACCAAGGTGATTGGCCAACTGTCCCATCTGCATCTCCAACTTGGCGATTGCCTGGGTGTTCACCATGGTGGAATTCTTCACATCGTTGATGATTGACCAGTCATTTCCATGAAATCCCTCATGGTATCTTCCAATGACTGTGTCGACGACACTGGGGCTTGAGTGGGGGCTTGGTAATTTGAAGCTAACGCTGGCTAAGCTGAGCGACCATGATTTTGATATGTCGGAGGGAATCCTGAAGGGTATTGATTGTGAACTTGTGGAGCTCCTCCTTGATTCGTGGGTTGGTTTTGCTTCCAAGAGAAATTAGGGTGGTTCCTCCACCCTAGGTTGTACGTTTTGGAGACGGTCCATTGGACTGCTTTCTATAATCATTGAAAGCGTTCACCTGTTCCATCTTGGAAGATAATGTCATAGAAGGACAATTCTATTCTTGGTGCATGGGACTAGCACAGACGGAACAACTATCAACTGCAAATGTGTTGGCAGCATTGATGGGCCGATTGACGTTGAGAGTATCAAGTCTCTTGGTGAGGGCATCTATCTTTAAATTCATCTATGCTTCTCCTTTCAGCTCATAGATGCCTCCTTTCTTCTGGATTTGCACAGATTTATCACGACAACTCGAAAGGTCCCACTGTTGTGAGTTGTCGGCTATTTTATCCAACGCCTTGTATGCTAAGTCTCCCATCAAACTCAACAGTGTCCCTCCATTCATCAACTCAATCGTACTATGGTTGGGCTGACACAGCCCTTGGTAGAAAAATTGCATGAGTCTCCACTTTTCATAACCATGTGGAGGGCATTTTATCAGTAGATCCTTGAAACGTTCCTAACTTTCGGAGAATTTCTCATCCTCTTCCTTAATGAACGAACTAATTTCCTTTCGGCCCTCATTCATAGCAGACATCGGGAAAAACTTACTGTAGAATTTGGTCAATAAGATTTCCCACGATGTAATAGACCTGGGCGTGTTGGAATCCAACCATGCCCTAGCTCTACCTTGAAGGGAAAATGGGAAAAGTCTGAGATTAATTAACTCTTCTAAAAAAATTTGAAATTTGAACATGGCACAAATGTCCCTGAATGTTTTAACATGGTTGTATGGACTTTCATGATCTAGGCCATGAAATGAAGGCAGGAGTTGAACGACATAAGGTTTTAAATCAGAGTGGGTGGCATTGGTTGGTGGCAGCACTATACACGGATGGGAACTAGTTGCAACTGGTGTGAACAATTCCCTAAGTGATGTAGTGAAATCCACATCCCAAGCCCTAATTTGCTCCTCATTCTGTGGTCTTGCATCATGGTACTCCATATGCTCCTCTTGTTGTGCATTTCTCTGGTTTTTCGCCATCTCAACAGGTGCTCTATGGGCTCTCCTAAGGTTTCTTTCTAAGTCGGGATCTAAAGGTATTAAATCTACGTTTAGGGATCTCCAACCATGCATATACCAACAAGAAATTAACTAATTAAACAAGTATGAACAAAAATAGAAAAAAAAAAAAAACAAAAACAAAATAACCAATTAAAGAACAATAAGAATAAACTATAAGAAGTTAAAAACTGAATTAAAAATAAACTAACTACACAATAACCTATAGTAACAATAAATGAATTAAAAACTAAACAATCTAAACAAATATTAACAAATGCAGATAACAAACAAATAGAAAAATGAAATAAAATAAAAACAAACTAGCTTAAACAATTAAAAATTTAAAGAAATAAAACAACAACATAATTATTAAACTAACTATAGTAAGAACAAAAATAAACTAACAACAACTAATCAACAGCAGATAACAAACTAAAAACAGGCAGGTTAAACAATTAAAGATAAAATAATAATATAAACAAAACAAAAATTAAAAACTGAACACATACTGCGTCGGGTTTGTTAGTGCAGCCTGCAGAGATTTGCTCGAGCGCAGGTTGGTGCGATCAATCGCAAGCACACAAATGTAGTAGTTTTTGCGAGTGCGCTCGATCTTAACAGAGGTGCGATTGAGCATAACACTGCACTGCTGTATGTCAGAATGGGTATGCCCACGCACAACTGCGTATTTATTGAGTGCACGCACGCGAACAATGTTGGAATAGGCTCAAGTGCACTTGATCGCAAGTACTGTGCTCGATCGCACTATCACAGACTGATTTTCCAGAAACTTAACAAACGAAGGAAACAGCCAAACACTATCCTAAAAACTTAAAAAATGTTAACAAAAACACAAAAACTAATAAAGAACAGAATTGAAATTGCAGAAATTAAATACTAGTAGAAAAATAAAACTAATCTAAAAATAAAATTAATTTCAACAAAAACAACGGTTCCCCGGCAACGGCGCCAAAAAATTTGGTGTACAAATAATAGTGTACTCGCAAGCATACGAATCGTTGTCAATGTAGTGCTGCGCAAGTACGAGATCGATCCACAGGAAATCGCGTTTTGTTAAAGAAACCAATTCTATGTCTAGATTAATTATACTTTAACCTAGTTCCAAAGGTGGGTGTTTGTGTTGAACGTAAACTTAAACTAGATAAAAAGCTTTAAAATCAAACAAAGAAAATAACCAAGGTTTAAGAATCCGCCTCACCAAATCAAAAACACATGTTAATACGCTAAGTTTACTCATCCATCTATCGATTTTGCTCTATGCATACTCTATTGTTGTTAATGAAACTAGTCGAACCATTCGATGTATTTACCGTTAAAGAGTCACAACGGATATTAAATCTTGATAGAATCATCCACTGTATCGTTGATCATAGTGGATATTTAATCTTGATTCAATCATTCGATGTACCCCCGGATTGGAACATAACGAATGTTGGACGTTGATGAACCATAAACAACAATCAATTGCAACTTTGTCACTAAATCGAATTGAAATGAATAAACAATATTTAAACGACAGAATTGAAATGAACTCAACGTAAAAACATGTAAAATATCGAAGGTGAGGCTTCATCTTCAACCTTAGTTGAAGATTTAGCCTCCCATACAAAAGAGAGACAAAAGTAAAACAAAACTAAGCATTAAATAATTAAATGACGAATTAAAGGCTTCAATGGAAGAATACAGAGAGTTTCTACCTTAAGAGGTGCCTAAAAAATGTAAGTTTACAAAATTACACAAGAGGTCCTATTTATAGGAAAATAAATGCTGTCAGGACAGAGAAGGTGCGCTTGATCGCAGGCCATGCATTCAGTGCCCTCGATCATGGTGCTTGCGCTTAATCGCAGGCAACTGCTCCATAATCCCACGACGCAGTCAAGAATGCGATGGCCGAGGGCAACATGGGGATCTCGGGTGTACGTGGTGTGCGATCAATCGTGGTGCACTCGATCCTGGACCACACGCTCGATCGCAGGTGTGCTCGATCGTGGGTCTGTGCGTTTGATCACACAGACAGGGTCTTCTTGCTTAATTTCGACCTTTTACAACACTTTGGTGGTACGGACCTGCAACACAAGAAAACACAAAAACTAGCAAAAATATTAGAAAACAACAGGGCTAAGGGCTTAACAAACATAAATGAAGGGGTCCAAATAAACACTATTTGGCACTCATCATGCATCATTCAGGGTCTTGCTGGCATAGTATATAACATGAGGAAGCTTCTCCACTCTCTACCCCTACACGACTCCACAGTATAATCGGAAGCATAACACATTATCTCGAACGGCAGTCCCCAATTAGGTGGTTGGATGATTGGTGTAGAGGTTAAGGTTTTCTTCAAAATCTCAAAGGCTGTCTGGCACTTGTCGTTAAAGTCAAAAGGGAGTTCTTTTGCAAGTAAATTACATAAAGGTCTCGCTATCTTGCTGAAGTCCTTGATGAATCTTCTGTAAAACCCAGCATGTCCCAAAAACGACCAAATCTCTTTAATTGCCCATGGTGGCAAAAGGCTGGAAATAAGATCCACCTTGGCTTTGTCAACCTCTATACCTTTGGAAGAAATCACATGGCCCAAAAAAATCACTTGTTTCACCATAAAGTGGCATTTTTCCCAATTCAGAACCAGATTCTTCTCCTTGCACTGTACCAATACCAGAGTGAGATGATGCAAACACTCTTCAAATGATGATCCAAAGATTGAGAAGTCATCTATGAATATCTCCAGGTGACGTTCAACCATATCTGAAATTATGCTGATCATACATCGTTGAAAAGTAGTAGGTGCATTGCACAACCCAAACGGCATATGACAATAGGCAAATGTAAGAAAAGAACAAGTGAAAGTAGTCTTCTCTTGGTCTTCGGGATCCAACAAAATTTGGTTATAACCGGAGTAGCCATCCAGAAAACAATAGTAATCATGGTCTGCCAATCTCTCCACTATCTGATCAATGAAAGGTAGAGGAAAATGGTCATTCCTTGTTACAAAATTCAGCTTTCTGTAGTCGATGCACACTCTCCATCCTGATTGCATACGAGTTGGGACCAACTCATTGTCTTTGTTCTTGATCACTGTAATCGCTGCTTTCTTGGGTACCACATGAATGGGACTCACCCGTTTACTATTAGAGATTGGGTAGATGATTCCCGCATCCAGAAGTTTGATCATTTCAGCTCGCACTACCTCTTGCATAGCTGGGTTTAATCATCTCTGTGGCTCATGAGAGGTTTTAGCATATTCTTCTAGATGAATCTTGTGCATTACCACTGCAGGACTGATTCCCTTGGTGTCTCCAATTGACCACCTGATTGCTTCTTTATGCTCTCTCAACACATTCCGCAACTCTTGTTCTTGACCGTCATCCAAGTCAGACAAGATGATCACCGGTAGATATTCACTAGGATCCAGGTATTTGTACTTCAATGTGTCCGGTAGGGGCTTCAACTCCCGCTTGACATGCTCAGCTGCTGATGATGATGTGTCAGTGGTTCCCCCAATATCAGTCTCTCTCATTGTAGCTGAGTCCAACATTGCATCTGCTTGTTCTAGTAGTGTATCTAGGTTCATGTCACCTCCATGTGCTAATGGCATTCTCCCAAATGGTCGTCACTGCTCAGCTCATTTACCGTCTCCTCTACTATCTCTTCTATCAGGTAGGTACTTCTAACTTCCTCATACTCAAATGGTTGTCTGCTGATATCAAAGATATTCAGCTACACTATCATGTTCCCAAAAGATATCTTTATAACTCCAATTCTACAACTGATTAGGACGTTAGCTATAGTTATAAAGGGATGCCCTAATATGACTGGAACTTGAATCTTTACATTTACAGCTGGCTCTGTATCTAAGACGATGAAGTCCACAGGGTAGTAGAATTTATCAACTTTGATCAGAATGTCTTCAATGATTCCCCTCGGCTTCTTTACAGATCTGTTTGCCAGTTGAAGTGTGATGGATGTTGATTTTAGCTCTCCCAATCCCAGTTGAACATAGACTGAATACAGTAGGAGATTAACACTAGCTCCCAAATCCAACATAGATCTTTCAGGTTGGTTGTCACCAATCTTATAAGTGATGGTAGGACATCTAGGGTCCTTATACTTGACAGGCATCTTGTATTGTAGAATAGAGCTTACCTGCTCAGTTAGGAAAGCTTTCTTGGGCACATTTGTATTCCTCTTAACTGTGACCAGATCCTTCAAAATTTTTGCATAAGAAGGCACTTGTTGGATGGCATCTAGGAATGGAATGTTGATCCGCACATGCTTGAACACTTCCAAAATGTCATCGTACTTTGAGTTTTTCATTGGTGCTATTAGTCTTTCTGGATACGGAGCTTTGGGAACATACATACTTCTTGGATTGATCCTCAACACTTGGAATGACTGTGTCTGGTCCAACATCTCCTGCAGATTGGGCCTGGCTCTCTTCCTCTCTTGCAGTGTCACTAGCTTCTTCAAGTGTGGCCACTTGATTATCCAATTGTTTTCCTGATCTAAACGTGGTTATTCCTTGAACTTGCTCCTGTCCATTAGTAGAGGTAGAGGAGTTTCCAATACCGTACTGCCCCTTTGGATTAGGCACAAGCTGACATGGGAACTTCCTTCTTTCTCTTTCCCCCACTTGATTGGCTAGCTGGCCAATTTGACCTTTTATCTTGGCGACAGCTTGAGTGGTGTAACTTTTTAGCTCTTGTATGTCTTTGCTATTGGCGATCGTGACATTCTTCAGCTCTTCTATGGTTTGGGAGTTAAATCTTTTCATCTCTTGCATGTCTTTGGTATTGGCCATGGTGGCATTCTTCAGCTCTTGCATGTCTTTGCTATTTGACTGCATGAATGCTTTGAGTGTGTCTTCTAGAGAAGACTGAGGTGCAGACTGTGGTGCTTGATAAGCAGATGGTTGAGCTTGGTATGATGGCCGATACTAATTCTGAGCTTGAGTGGAATTACCACCCTGATTAAGTGGCTGATTCTACTTCTAAGAGAAGTTTGGGTGATTCCCCACCTTGGATTGTAAGTCTCTGAAAATGGTCCACTTGTGGGTTTTCTATACTTATAGAAGGCATTGACTTCCTCAATCGGGTATTCAGTTGACACAGTACAACAATTTTGAGTGAAGTTCATTGGACTGGTACATAACCCGCATACATTAGCTTGGTAAGTATCTGCCGCATTCACTGGTTTGTTTAAGACCAGAGCATCAAATTGACATTTGAGTGCCTTAAAATCCTCCATTAACTCAGCATCGTCCTTCACTTCGTACAGGCCTCTTGTCTTGGGAGCGGGATCTTGTCTATCCCAACTGTTTTGAAAGTCCCATTGTTGTGCTCATTCGGCCATTTCATCCAACGTCTTGTAGGCTTTATCTCCCGTAAGGTTTAAGAATTCTCTACCATTCATAGTCTCAAGTGAGTTTTGCTCACTTGGTGTCAATCCTCTGTAGAAATACTGAACAATTGTCCCATTCTCAAACCCGTGGGGTGGGCACTTCATAGTAAGCTGTTTAAACTTCTCCCAACTATCAGTGAATCTCTCTCCTTCTTTCTACCTGAAGTTGGTGATCTTTAGATGGTAATCGTTAATCTTGGCAATTGCGTAAAATTTGTGGTAAAACTTATTCTGCAGCATTTCACAAGGTCTCATGTTATGTAGCCAGGCTTTCGCCCTATCATGTAAGGAAAAAGGAAATAACTGAAGATGTACGAAGTTTATCGGGACATTTGGTGATTTAACAAATTCATATACCTCCTTGAAGGTCCTCACATGATCAAATGGATCTTCGTTCTCTAACCCTCTAAAACATGGAAGGTTATTGAGCGAACTTGGCTTCAATTCGAAACGGGTGGCATTAGTATTTGGCACCACTATACACGACGGTGCGCTGGTAGCATCTGGTGCAAACAAATGCCTGAGAGATCTGGGTGGATTTCGTTCTCCCATCTTCACAGATTTTTCCAACTCAGACTCAAAACTTTGAGAATTGGCATGTGAATTTGGTGGTATTCTTCGATTATCCCTCGCCGTTCGTTCAATCTCTAAATCAAAATTGGCTAGCTCCAGATTTAGAGATCTACGTCCAAGCATGCAAACAGCAACTAAAAACTACAAATACAAGACAAACAAGTAAATAGAAAAAATTTGGAATGAAAAAAAGAAATAAAAATAAAATAAAATTTTTGCTTGGACTCTGTAACTGCGCTCGAGTGCAGAAAGGGTAGGATCAAGTGCAGGGGAGCTGATCCGTAGGTGCGATCAAGCTAACAACGCGTACAGATGCGCGCACTTCAATTCTTCTGGCCTTGAGTGTGATCAAGCGTACACTGTAGTGCGATCAATCACACTAACATAAACAGATGTGGTCTGGAGCTGCAA
The DNA here is from genome assembly GCA_006937295.1 of Carpinus fangiana. Lineage (NCBI taxonomy): Eukaryota > Viridiplantae > Streptophyta > Magnoliopsida > Fagales > Betulaceae > Carpinus > Carpinus fangiana. The sequence goes on along the minus strand of VIBQ01000122.1, from coordinate 26,359 downwards.
CTACGAAAACAACAAAAAAAAAAACTATTCTTCTCTTTTTTTATGTTAGCAGAAAAATAAAAATTGCATCAAATTCAAATCCTAATTATAACTAGTAGAAGAATAAAACTAATTTAGAAAAAAAAAAATTGGTTTCAAAAATTAAACAGTTCCCCGGCAAAGGTGCCAAAAACTTGTTGTGCAAATTTTAATTACTCGCAAGTGCACGAATCGTTTGCAATATAATGGTTTGCAAGTGCGAGGTCGAACCCACAGGGAATTGTATTCTTGAAAGCAAGTTTAAACCTAAAGTAATTTAATTCTAATATAATTCCCAGTTTTGAATGATTGTTGTTTGAATAAAAACAAAAGCATAAAACTAATTAAGTGAAAGTAATCTATTGATGAAGCACTAGGGTTTAAGAATCTACACTCACACATTTATAACAACATAGTTCCATGATCTATAATATTCCCCAAAGTTCTCTGATGAGTGCCTAAAAGTGCTTATTTGGACCCCTTAATTTATATTTGTTAGGCTCGTAGCTTTGTTAATATCTAATATTTTGTGTTCTTTTAGTGTTTTAGTGTGTTGTAGGTCCTTGGTGCGAATTGTGGTTCAAATGGGCGGAATTAAGCAAAGATGGAATTTTAGCCTCTGCAGGTGCGTTCGAACGCACTATGGTCGAACGCAGAAGCCACGTTCGATCGCACGCCGTGTCAGCCCGCATTTCCCGCATCGCCCTAGCCGGCCCTATCGTTCATCGCTTCAACCTTGCGCTGTGGGCAGTTATGTGCATTCGACCTCACGTAGTGCGTTTGAACGCACTGCGGTTGAACGCAACGCCTACACTCGAACGCACGCAGCACTGCGATGCGCCTGTTACCGAACGTACAACACACGATCGAACGCAAGCAGGGTTGCGTTCGAACGCATCTCCTGCTGTTGAACGCATCCCTGACCTGGCAGCACACTAAATTTTCTCTATAAATAAGACTTTGTGTATTTTCTTATTTCCTACGTTTGGAAACACTTGGAGGCGCCCTCAGTGGCGTAAATCCTCCCTGTTCATCACTGTAAAGCACTCTAACCGTCGTTATTTTATTTAATGCTTTTAGTTATTTTATTTTAGTCTCTTATTTCCCTCACTATGGATTTGTTTATACATATTCATGCTTAGTTTTCATTTTCTGTCATTTAATTTAATGTTTGTTCGATTCAATCACAATCTCGTGACAAGATTGTGATTGGTTGTTGTTTATGGATCGTTTTTTCCGTCCAATATGCGTTGTGTGATGAGTGCCTAAAAGTGCTTATTTGAACCCCTTAATTTACATTCGTTAGACTCTTAGTGTTGTTAATATTTAATGTTTTATCTTGTTTTAGTGTTTTAGTGTGTTGTAGGTCTTTGGTGCAAAAGGTGGCTCAAAGGGGAGAAATGAAGCAAAGGAGGAGTCAAGCCCCTGGAAGTGCGTTCGATCGCACTTGGTGCGTTCGAACGCAACTGCTGTCAAACGCAGGGACCACGTTCGAACGCAGGTCCAGTCAGCCCATGTTTCCCGCGTCGCCCTAGCCGGCCCTATCGTACATCGCTTCAACCTTGCGCCATGGGCAGTTATGTGCATTCGACCGCACATAGTGCGTTCGAACGCAGCGCCTACTCTCGAACGCACACGGCACGGCGGCACACCTGCGACCGAACGCGCAGCACCACAATCGAACGCATGCAGCACTGTGTTCGAACGCACCTTCTGTGTTCAAACGCACTCCTGACCTGGCAGCACGTTTTATTTTGTCTATAAATAGGACTTCGTGTATTTTCATTTTCTACAAGCTTGGGAGACGCTTGGGATGCGTTTGAGGCACCCTCAGTGGCCTAAAACCTCCCCGTTCTTCATTGTAAACACTCCTAAACGTCAATTTAATTTAATATTTTTATTTATTTTGCTTTAGTCTCTTATTCCCTTCACCATGTTTTTATCTAATTATTTTTATGCTTAGTTTAATACTCAATTCGTCACTTTGTCTATTTTGCTTGTTCGTTTCAATTCAATTTCGTGACAAAGTTGCGTTGATTGTTGTTTGCAAATCGTTAAACGTCGACTTTCGCTGCAACCGGAGATACATCGGATGATTCGTCTTCGGACCAATATCCGTTGTGACCTCTAAATAGTGTTTGTGTTGGTTAGTTCAACAAGATTTTGTAGCAACAATAGGACATGCATTAGTGCTTAATCGATAGACGGATGTATGCACTAATTAATAGCAAATAGAATACGCCTAGTACTGTAATCGTTGTTGAAGTTTGAACTAGGCATGTTTATATGTTGATTAAATTGTGGTGAGGTAGATTAGGGACCTTAGCATTTTTATTTCTTTATTTTATTGCTTTTTAATTAAGTTTTATTTTTTGCACGCCTTTATTTGTTTATTTTATTGCATTTTAATTTAGTTTATTTTTATGCATGCCATGCGTTTGATTTTGGGACTAAGTTAAGATAGGATGAGTTTAGGCAATTTAAAACTGGTTTTTAACGAAACACGATTCTCTGTGGGTTCGACCTCGCACTTGTACATCCACTGTATTACAAACGACTCGTGCAATTGGCGAGTACAATTAAATTTGTACATCATTGTGATTTATCCGGGTTACATCGGATGGTTCAATCGAGTCCAATATCCGTTGTCGTCAACGACACATCGGATGATTCGATTTCGGTTCAACGTCCGTTGTGACCATTTATGGGTTAATACATCGCATGCTTCAACTAGATTTTGTAAAGGCAAAAGAACTTGCGTCGAGCTAGGCCGTACGACGGGTGTGTGCACTATTGTGAGAATAGGACATGCATTTTAGCCTAATTGTTTGATGGATGTGTGAATTAGCATGCCTATATGTTGATTAATTTGTGGTGAGGTAGATTAGGGACCTGATAAGCATCGAATGTTGCACATTCAAGCCCCTTAATTCGCATATGTTAATTTCTTAGCATTGTTATTTGCTTGATTTTGTTTTGTTTTGTGTTTCAGCTCAAATATATGAGCTCCGTTGAAAATTGGACTAAAAGGGACGAGATGCATCCATTCTGTGCTAGCGAACGATCACAGCACCCCTGTGATTGTGCGCCGGGCGAGCGATCACAGCCCATGTGTGATCGTTCGCACTCGGGGATCACTTAACCCGGCAGGCGTGTTGGACAACTTCAAAGCGAATTCAGTCTCCTAATTAGACTGGGAGACTAACCTACGACTGTAATTAGGGTTTTAGGGTTTCTAGGGTTTCCTAGTCCCTATAAATAGGCTCTTAAACATTGTAAAAGAGGCGTTTTCCGAGAGTAGAATTCAGAACTTGTTTGTGGAGCTTAGAAGATCATGAGCGGCTAAACCCTTAGTGGGATACCGATGTAGCCCTTTCCAAGCACAATGGTGATTGTATTTGATTTTAGTTTATTCAATTTATGTATGTTGATTGCATAATTGTGAGAATTGCAACATTTGTTTTATGTTCTTCATATTAATTGCAATTGTTCTTCATTTACAAAATCAATTTTTGTGAAATTCTATTCTTTTCTTAGAAATTATTTTGCATGTTTTGAACACAAATCAACCTTATTTTCTGTGATTATAAGATTGATGCTTGTGCAATGGTTTTAACAGACATATGATTAATAGGATTAAGATAGGCCATGCCTAGGGAAGACGAGTCGTACTACACCGTAGTTTAGTGTAATTTAGGTAAGACGATCTGTGCCAACCGAAGATGGGTTATGCTATTCCATTAATTGTATGAAACTTATTAAGGGATTTTATAGTTTATGCCTAGGGAAGACGGGTCGTGCCGCATCTTAATGGTAGATGGACTATCCGTGCCAACCGAAGATAGATTATCCTTATCCCTTGATATTGTATTTTCTTGTCTTTTATAACGTACATGATCATGAGTTTCTAGAATTGAATATGGTTACCATTTTTGTGCGGAGTGCGGTAAAATCGGTACCTTACTCTCTCTCTCTTTGATATTATTCCTTTTAATTTTACATTTATTTTCATGCAATTTAGATTCACAAATAATCAAATTCTCTTTTGTTAATTAGGTTAAAATTAGTCTTTTAAATTTAATAACGAAACCCCTGCAGTCCTTGAGGTTCGACACCCTCAATATAGCCCTATCCTAGGGGATTCGTTCTATTGCGAGTGGTAATTTTATTATTGATAAATTTGGTCATGAATTCACCACAAAATTTTTGGCGCCGTTGCTGGGGACTGCTAACGGTTTTGTTATTAAGTTTTAAGGGTTAAGTTTAGCTTAATTTTTATTTTGTTTTCTTTTCGTTAGTTTATGTTTTTGAATTTTAATATTTTTGTTCAAGTTTCTCGATCAATCCGCAGGTGCCGATCTCTGTGACTACGCTCGATCACCACCCGTGTGCGATCGAGCACAGGTCTGCAAGCAAGCAACAAGCAGCTGTGATCGAACCTCAACCCTTGCGTTCGTTCCTCTCTTCAGCAATGCGATCGAACGCACCCTGAAGTGCGATCGTTCGCTCTCTGGATAGACTCTACTGCATCCTCATTCAAGCACACCTGCAGGCCGTTTGTGAGTCTTTATTTTTATTTTATTTTATTTTATTATTTTATTTCGATTAGTTTAGTTCATGTGGGGAAGCATTCCAACACCCCATGGACCATGTTCATATTGCAATAGTCCTTATCATCATGTTAGAGATTGTCCTACTACGGGACAATTTTCTAATTATTCTTGTGAGCATATGAACAGACCATTCTCTAGACCGGGGAATGACCTTTATTTTGATAACCCGGCATGGAGCAACCAGTCTAACCTCTCGTGGCAAGCTCAAGATCATGGAAAGTATGCTCCACAAGGTCATGAACTGCACCATCAATCATATCCGCAGTTCAATGATCAATCCTATTCCCCTCAATATCATGCAACTCCACAGCAGCAATACCAGGCAGCCCCACCGCTCCGGGTAGAATCTAATTTTGAAGATCGAATGCAGAACATGATGGGTGAGATTAACGGCAGGCTTAACACAATGGATGAGATGAACGGCAGGTTGGGTGAGTTGAATGACAAGTTTGGCGAGATGTCTCAAACAGTAAATTTGCACTCTCAGTCAATTGCCAAGCTAGAGGCTCAGGTGAAACTAATAGCTGATATCATCAATAGAGAGGAAGAAGAGCTTCAAAGTCAGTTAGTGGCCAATTCTGATGAACACTACATGGTAGATGAGAGTACTTATCCTGAGCAAGCTATCACCACACTGAGGAGTGAAGAAGTGGTTGAAAACCACGTGGAAGAGAAGAAGGAGGAGCAAAAGGAAGAGCAAATTGAGGCCCCACAGGATCTACATCAGGAAAAAGGCAAGGAAGTGAGCACTGAGGCTTCTTCACCATCACCTCCTATTCTCGAGATGCCATATAAGCCTCAAGCCCCCATTCCAGTTCATGATTCCGTACTGGATGAGAAACTGTTTGAGAATACTCAGAGGGATCTACCTCAATATGGGGAAATTTAGAATTACCTATCTATAGGTAAAATCCATTCTCTGTGGTCCAAGAGAAGAAAAGATTGGTGCTTCAAATTTAAACTTAAGGGTCAGAGAACACTGAGCGCATCAAGGATGTGGATTCCGTTGAATTGGCGGATTCTATATATTTTGACTAGATGAGTTAGCTTCGTAGGTTCAAGTGCAAACCCTATGCGCTTGACTCCTCACTTCACCAGGGTACGTGATCTCCATCCAGGTATGTTATCCATTATTGTTTCATTCTTTGTTAATTTCGTGGTTCACTCAAGTGGGAAGTGGCATTTTCAGGAAGCGAACGATCACACCTCCTTGGGCGATCGTTCGCAGAAGTCCCTCCAATAAGGCTATCGCTACTGAGTAAGCAAACGATCGCTCCTTCGCCATGTGCCCGAAGTTGCGTACGAGCGCCTCCATCCCACGCCCGTGCCTAAGCACTAGTGCGATCGTTATGGTGCGATCGAACGCACTCGAGGGAAGTGTCTCACATGACCTATTTAGGTCACTGTTACCCTTTTTCCCGCACCATTTTTCCCTACGCCGAAGATCCCTCTTCATTTTTACAACAATGGTTGCACTTGATTGTTTCTTGGTTGGAGTATCAACTTCTTTTTCAGTACATGTGTTTTTGGATACAAGTTTAGGGGTATGATATACCCACATCTGCTCACTCAGGTACTCCTATACCCTTAACCTCATTTTTCAGTTTTGTACATACATTGGGGACAATGTATGATTCAAGTTTGGGGGTATGAGAGATACATTTACACACACTTGTCTTGTTTTTGAGAAAAAAAGAAAAAAAGAAAACAAAAAACAAAAACAAAATGCATGTTCATGTTGTCCTAAAATTTTGGTTGACCTAAAAAATTTGTTATTTGAGTTCATCAGTGAGCTTGAAATTTTGAACACATGATCTGATGATAGAATTTTTGAGTTTTGTTACTTACTTTAGGCAGTTGAGAATTCACATGTTTGATCTGCTCTAACACAAGCACATTAGCACATGATTTGTGGGGTATGACATGTGGTCTTAATGTATATATCTCTATGTTTTGGGTGACACTGGATGACTTGTTGGTTGAATACATTGGCATATGCATATAAAAAAAAAATGGAAGAAAAAAAAATAATAAAATAATAATTGATAAGTTTTTCATTGAGTAACTGAGCCTCTTGCCTCATTAAGCATTGAGTGTTCATGTCAAAAGATGAGGAGTTTTGATGTGGTTAACATTATGGCTAGTTTAGTTTCGTAGCCTTTTTGACTTGAGTTAGTAAGTCCTTAGGGGTGTCTTTACACCTAATGCCTAAAACTATCTGGTTTGGGAGTCATTGACTCAACACTCGCTACATGGGTCAGTTAGAAAGCTTAAGGGAGCTAAACACTGCAGAGCCTAATAATAAAAGAAAGAATAAGAAAAGCATGCCATTGTGTTCATTCTGATAGGACTTCCAGTGAATCTTCAGATATTGAGACATTGCACATTGAAATTAATTGGAAGCTTCATAGTCTTGTGCTAGTTTACTTTACACTGTTTCGAGCTTGTGATGCCTTACCTTGCCGGTTGTAAGTAATTAAACTTTAAGTTCCAATTCATTAAGAAGATGGAGTTTAACTTTTTAAGCTTGCTAATGAGTGAGAATCGTGGTTTTAAGTGATGCTTTAATTTTTAGATAACATGAACTGTGCATAATGTTTGTGGGTATCATTCCTGGAAAACCCTCACGAGACTCCACTCGTCCTCTAGGGAATTCCTAGGGGTTTAAAAGGCTTGTTGCATATGCTAAATGCAAACGTACATCCCACGAAAACTGGATTTATCTTTTATGTTCTTCAGTTTATTTTCTATTTTGTATTGCTAAGGGACTAGCAATATGTAAGTTTGGGGGTGTGATAAGCGCCGAATGTTGCACATTCAAGCCCCTTAATTCGCATATGTTAATTCCTTAGCATTGTTATTTGCTTGATTTTGTTTTGTTTTGTGTTTCAGGTCAAATATATGAGCTCCGTTGAAAATTGGACTAAAAGGGACGAGATGCAGCCATTCTGTGCTAGCGAACGATCACAGCACCCTTGTGATCGTGCTCCGAGCGAACGATCACAGCCCGTGTGTGATCGTTCGCACTCGGGGATCACTTAACCCGGCAGGCGCGTTGGACAACTTCAAAGCAAATTCAGTCTCCTAATTAGACTGGGAGACCAACCTACGACTGTAATTAGGGTTTTATGGTTTCTAGGGTTTCCTAGTCCCTATAAATAGGCTCTTAAACATTGTAAAAGAAGCGTTTTCCGACAGTAGAATTCAGAACTTGTCTGTGGAGCTTAGAAGATCAAGAGCGGCTAAAACCCCTTAGTGGGGTACCGATGTAACCCTTTCCAAGCATAATGGTGATTGTATTTGATTTTATTTAATTCAATTTATGTTTGTTGATTGCATAACTGTGAGGATTGCAACTCTAGATTTCTTTTCTTAATATTCAATGCAATTGTTATTCAATTCAAAACCAATATTTGGGAAATTCTATTCTTGTCTTAGAAATTATTTTGCCTATATTGAACTCAAATCAACCTTATTTTCTATGATTATAAGATTGATGGTTATGCAATGGGTTTTAATAGACATATGATTAATAGGATTAAGATAGGCCATGCCTAGGGAAGACGGGTCGTACTACACCATAGTTTAGTGTAATTTAAGTAGACGATCCGTGCTAACCGAAGATGAGTTATGCTATTCCATTGATTGTATGAACGTATTAAGGGATTTTATAGTTTATGCCTAGGGAAGACGGGTCGGCATCTTAGTGGTAGGTGGACGATTCGTGCCAACCGAAGATAGATTATCCTTATCCCTTGATATTGTACTTTCTTGTTCTTTTATAACATGCATATTCTGAGTTTCTGGAATTAAATATGGTTACCATTGTTGTGAGCATTATGGTGAAGTCGGTACCTTCCTTCTCTCTCTCATATATTTACTCTTAATCTTATGTTTACTTTTATGCACTTCAAATTCACAAACAATCAACTCTCTTTGTTAGTTAGGTTAAAATTAGTCCTTTGAATTTAGTAGCGAAACCCCTACAGTCCTTGAGGTTCGACACCCTCAATATAGCCCTATCCTACAGGATTCGTTCTATTGCGAGTGGTATTTTATTATTGATAATTTTGGTCACGAAATTACCACATCAGGACCTTAGCGTTTTTATTTATTTATTTTATTGTATTTTTAATTTAGTTTATATTTTACGCATGCCACATGTTCGATATTGGAACTAGGTTAAGATAGGATTAGTTTAGGCATTTTAAAGTTGATTTTCACAAACACGATTCTCTGTGGGTTCGACACTCGCACTTGCACAACCACTTTATTACAAACGACTCGTGCAATTGGGAAGTACTATTTTTGGTACGATCATTCTCACATATAAATCTTAGGTATGTTTGACTTTTGCTTCAAAGAATTAATCAAAACATCCCTTGTATCCATTCATAATCCAAATCACAAAAGAAATCCAATATTCAATTAAATTATTAACTGTATCCGTAAATCACAAGAAAATATCCAATCTTTATCAAAACATCAATTGTATCCAGAGAATAAATCACAGGGAATATCTAATCTTTTAACCAAAAAAACCAAGCAATCAATTGTATTGAATTATCCTAAATCATCTAGTGTATCCTTGAATCACAAAAGATATCCAAGAGCCATTCAATCCAATTGATAAAAAGTAAAACAATAAGGCATTTGAATCATTAAATTGGGAAATATTAATTACATGAAACTACGTTGCTAATCATAAGTGAGGCTTCATCTTCAACCTTAGTTGAAGGTTTATCCTCTCATGTTATTGAAAGACAAAACATTCTTGATGGAATTCATAATGAAAATTGAGTACTTACAAATAAAGAATTACATAGTTGAGATCCAAAAGTTAGGAAACCCTAGAACTCTCTTCTTTCTCCTCTAGAATTTTGTAATCCGTAGCCTGTTCCTTCTTGAATGCAAAGAGGTCTATTTATAGGCTTAGATAAGTCCTAGAAGCCCTAGTAAACCTAGATAATTCGGAGGTCAGTCTCCCAGTCCAAATAGAAGTCTGAAATCGGGATAAGATTTGTCCAAATTTGCATTCTCATATAACGGGACAATTTTGGCATAGTAAACGTCTGAATTGGGAAAATCCTATTTCACAATAAATTGTATAATTTTGAGTTAGCTTTCTACTTCCGTTTGAATCACCTCAATTCAATATTTGAGCAGAATGTTATGGTCAAAATACTGAGACATGTGCAGAATCTGTATTTGAATCCAATCCGAAATTATCTCTAACTAGGGAGATTCCGAATTTATCCTTTCCTTGACTTGGTTAAACTTAACCATATCTTCTAGGTCTTCTCAAAGTTTACTTTATTCCAAGACTTTGCAATTTTCCCTTTTAATATGCAGTTTCTCTTCTGCAACCTACAAAACAATTAAAATACAAATCTAACACAAAACATTAGATAACGACACAGCTAAACGATTAACTAATATAAGTTAAGGGGTCCAAATATGTAATATTTGGCTCTGATCATTAAGCTTAGGTGGTAACTGGAACATTGCTAGAAAATCTAGAGAGGAAAACTTGTGAGTTGTAAGGGTCTGTTCTTTTTTCTTATTGCCTACAAAGGATAATCTTCTTAGGCATAAGGTGGTGAAGGAGCCAACAATGGTTTTTCATGCTTTGTGGGGCTGCCCAGCAGCCATGGACGTGTGGGGATGTAATAAGAGGGTGTTCCAAAAGGGTGCTACAGAGCACTTGAACTTCATGCAGACGACAGAAAATATTTTTTTGAAATGTGTTATGGAAGATTTCGCTCTGTTTGTTGAATTAGCTCGACAGGTTTGGTTCAGAAGAAACAAGTGGGTACATGAAGGAGTATTTACCAACCAAAATGTTGTCATCCAGAACACTGTTGAGCAGGAGCGGAATGTTAGATATAATGCAAAATGTGTTCCTATTTCTTAGCTTGGTAGTTGAGTAATGAGTTAATGGAACCTATTAAATTGCATGTTATTTGATTCAGCATTATCTTTATTGTATGCACGTTGAGTCCTTGAGTCTAGCAGTTTAGTTACTTAGTGCTCCATGTTATTCTAGTAGTAGTAGTTAAGTGGGTCCTTGTTTTTAGGAGTAAGTGGTTCAATTGTAGTATATTTAAATGTTTTACTTAATGAATTATAATATTTGTTTATGGAGAATATATCTTATCTCACTTTGTATTACCTCTCTCATCCTTCTTTGCTTCATTTCTCCCCTCTGAGCCACATTTTGCACCAAAGACCTACAACACACTAAAACACTAAAACAAGATAAAACATTAAATATTAACAAAGCTAAGAGCCTAACGAATGTAAATTAAGGGGTTCAAATAAGCACTTTTAGGCACTCATCAAATACCCCTAAACTTACATTTTGCTAGTCCCTTAGCAAAACAAAATTGAAAACAAAACAAGAAACATAAATCCGCTTTCGTGAAAGAAACGATTGCATTTAGCGTATGCAACAAGCCTTTTAAACCACCAGGCATCCCTAGTGGACGAGTGAAGTCTCATGAGGGTTTTTCAGGAATGACACCCACAAACAATTATTGGCACTATGTTATTAATGGACAAAGCCCTTTACACAAACACATGATTCACACATCATTAGCAAATTTAACATGTTAAACATACAAACCACATCATCCAGGCATCCAAACATCATTTCACTCATGGTTGGAAAATTGGGACAACACGTGCTTCATAGAGTGCAAAGTGAACTAACAATAAAATCATAGGGTTTCAATTATCCTCCAAAGACGTGTATCCCAAAATTCAAAGGAAAACAATGTGATAAATTAACCAAGGCTTGAATTGAAAGAAGCAATTTTTTTTGTGTAGGCTGTGCAATGCTTGACTCCCTTAAGCTTTTAAATGACCTATGTAACGAGCGTTGGGCCAGTGACTCCCAAACTAGACGGCTTTGGGGCACTAGATGTAGAGACATCCCTAGGGCTTAATTACTCGAGTCAAAAGAGCTACGGAGCCTAAACTAGCCATACAATTGTTTTTGGAATTTCTTATCTTTTTACGCGAACACTTGATGCTTAATGAGGCACGAGGTCCAGTTACTCGATGAAAAGTTCAACTTATTATGAATTTTTTTTTTTTCTTTTTTTTTTTTTATTACTAGCCAAGGTTTCATCATCACATCGCAAAAACCTAAAAATCTCAAGAAACATTTTTCAAAGTCAAATCTCATACCCCAAAGACCCTAATGCTAGCGTGCATGTGAAATATCGATCAAACAAATGGAGTCTCTCTAATCCAACTCATGAATCAAAAATGAGATTTCTAATGATATGCAATGTTCAAACAAGTTAAACACACCAATGACATGCAATCCACAGTTATGATGTAAATTGGTGCCCAATCAACAACATAGTAACAAATAAAAAGAAAACATTTTATATACAGACAAAAATAAATATATACAAAAAAAAACAAAGCAAAACAAGACAGACAAAGTGTTTGTCCACACCCCCAAACTTAAATGACACATTGTCCCCAATGTGATAAGAAATACATTACAGTGGGATGAGGAACCGGGATGAGCAAAGTCCAAGGCGTCCCCCAAACTTGAACATCAGAACACCTATCAAAAACTAACAGCGATCTTTTTCTCAAAGATCAAACTTCAAAAGGTTAATTTCTGTTAGAAACAAAATAAAATAAAATAAAATAAAACAAAACAAAAAGAAAATGACAAAAATTAAACTGCGGAAAATAAAAGCGAAAGAAAACCGCACCTTCCCCGCTCGTATGGGTGTCCAACCAATCCCTTCCATCCTTTCTTCTTTAGCACTAGATACCCCTCTGAAAGGATGGTCCGCCATCTTATGTAGTTGTCCTTGTTTCGAGGGATCCACTTAGGAACACGGTTCCTAGATTTGTGATCTTCTGTGTGCGATTCCTCAAAGATTTCTACATAAAATGGCTCTTCGAGACATTGGAAAGATGGAACTTGATGTGCATGAAATGTCTCGAGAGGGATTGCGATGAAGGAGTGAGCTTCAGTACTCACTTCCTTGTCATTGGGCCAATTTGAAATTGGCGGGGGCTCAATCTGCTCCTCCATTTCTTCCACCTTGCTGACAGCTTTTTCCTCACTAACAAATGTGGTGGTGTTTTGTGCATCCTCATGTGCAGCCATGTTCATTTGACTCACGTAATGAATATAAAATGGGCAATCGTCAAATCCGTGAAAAGGATAATAACAATATTCACATGACTGATCAGGTGCGTGAGTGTGAGGAAGCTGGGCGTGGGCACGCCTAGCTGCCATGAGTTGGTTCGCTCTCTCCTCTAAGTCATCAATATGAGCAGTTGGAAAATGTTGCACTAATGACCCTTGAAGAGGAGGACTATATGATAAAGGCATGGAAGAGTGGGTATTGAACTGCGGATATTCAGGATGGTACAGTTCATCAGACTGGAGAGCATAGTTTCCCGAGGCATAAGCATACCACAAGACATCAGAATGGTCATTCCGGTTAGGGGTGTAAGAATTAGAATGTGATTCAAACCCCTGGTCGGAAAAATTGGTGTTTAGCTGCCCATATGAGAAATTGGTAAATTGTCCACAATGTGGACAATCACCAGAATTATGGTATGGGCTAGAGCAGGCTAAACACAGTTCATGTGGGTTCAAATTGGTAAGTTTTGATGTCCTACTACTAGGAGAAACATCAAAATTAATAAATGGAAGGCTCATGCTTCACCCAAACAGTTCAAAATATCCCACATGAAACAAATAACAATATACAAAAATAAAATAAACAAAAACTAACAAACTAAATAAATAACTAAACAACAAATTATCAAAACAATAAACTAATTAAATAAATAAAAATAAAATTAAACTAAACAAAACTAACAACAACAAGAAAATAAATAAAAACAGGCCAAATAATTAAATAATAAAAGACAAAACAATATTTAAATAAAATAACCAAAAAAATTGAAAACTGGACACATACACTGCCTCGGGTCTGTTGGTGCAGCCAGCTGAAGTGCATTCGAACGCAGGGCCCTATGGTCGATCGAAAATGCGCAGATACGCGAAAAATGTTGCAGTATGTGCACGTGCGTTCGAACGCAATTGAGGTGCGTTCGTTCACAACGGCGCATTGCGGTCTGTCAGAGGCGCACGCTTTCACACAGAAGCGTGTATCGCGAGCGCAGGTATGCAGCTGAAGGAATAGGCTCGAGTACGTTCAAATGCAGAAACTGCGTTCGACCGCACTGTCGGCGCCTGATTTTCCAGAAACCGAAATGAAACTAAAAAAATGCAAAAAACAAAACACTAAACTAATTTTTTTGGATTTTTGTCTATACAAAAGCACGAAATAAATAAAATAAATGCACAATAAAAATAACTAGTAGAAAAATAAAATTAATCTAAGCAAGCAAAATTAATTTAAACAAAACAACGATTCCCCGGCAACTGCGCCAAAATTTGATACGTACAAATTTAATTGTACTCGCCAATTGCACGAGTCATTTGTAATACAGTGGATGTGCAAGTGCGAGGTCGAACCCACAAAGAATCTTGTTTCGTTAAAAACTGATTTTAAAGTGCTTAAACTAATAATATCTTAACCTAGTCCCAAAATCAAACATATGGCGTGCATAAAAATAAACTAAATTAAAATGCAATAAAATAAACAAATAAAGGCGTGCAGAAAATAAAACTTAATTAAAAAGCAATAAAATAAAGAAATAAAATGCTAAGGTCCCTAATCTACCTCACCACAATTTAATCAACATATAAACATGCCTAGTTCATACTTCAACAACGATTACGCTACTAGGCGTATTCTATTTGCTAGTAATTAGTGCATACGTCCGTCTATCGATTAAGCACTAATGCATGTCCTATTGTTGCTACAAAATCTTGTCGAACTAACCAACGCAAACACTATTTAGAGGTCACAACGGATATTGGTCCGAAGACGAATCATCCGATGTATCTCCGGTTGCAGCAAAAGTCATCGTTTAACGATTTGCAAACAACAATCAACGCAACTTTGTCACGAAATTGAATTGAAACGAACAAGCAAAACAGTAAATGACGAACGGAGTATTAAACTAAGCATAAAAATAATTAGATAAAAACATGGTGAAGGGAATAAGAGACTAAAGCAAAATAAATAAAAGCATTAAATTGATGTTTAGGAGTGTTTACAATGAAGAACGGGGAGGTTTTGGGCCGCTGAGGGCGCCTCAAACGCATCCCAAGCATCTCCCAAGCGTGGAAAACAAAATATACAACGAGTCCTATTTATAGACAAAATAAAATCGTGCTTCCAGGTCAGGGGTGCGTTCGAACGCAGTGCTGCATGCGTTCGATTGTGGTGCTGTGCGTTCGGTCGCAGGTATCCCGTCGTGCCGCGTGCGTTCGAGAGTAGGCGTTGTGTTCGAACGCAGTGCGTTCGAACGCACATAACTGCCCACCGCGCAAGGTTGAAGCGATGTACGATAGGGCCAGCTAGGGCGACGCGGGAAACGCAGGTTGACTGGACCTGCATTCGAACGTGGTCCCTGCGTTCGAACGCACTTCTAGGGGCTTGACTCCTTTTTTGCTTCATTTCTCCCCTCTGAGCCACCTTTTGCACCAAAGACCTACAACACACTAAAACACTAAAACAAGATAAAACATTAAATATTAACAAAGCTAAGAGCCTAACGAATGTAAATTAAGGGGTTCAAATAAGCACTTTTAGGCACTCATCAGTTGGCCCCTTCTCAAGGTTGGTATAAGGCGAATTAAGATATGGGTATAGGTGTTGTGATTAGGGATGAGAAAAGGCAAGTTATTGCAGCTATGAGTAAGATTACAATAGGTATATGATAGATTTGTATTGATGATAGGTGGAATATGGATGAAAATTGAAGTGAAAAGGGGAAATGTGATTGATAGTACTCCACTTGAGGTAGAAGATCACCGTTTACACATAAAGTGTTGGATAACGTCTTCAATATCATTCTTCTAGATATTGACATTTGATCGGTGCCAAACATTGACGTTTGAACCCCTTTAACTTATATTTGTTAAGCCTTTAGCACTGTTAATATCTAACTATTTTTAGTGTTTTTAGTGTTTTGTGTTGTGCAGGTCCTTACAACAAAATATGGCCACAAAGGAGCAAAATGCACCAAGGGAAGAAATGGATCCCTGCCAAGCGTTCGATCGCACTTGGTGCGTTCGAACGCACTCACGGTCAAACGCAGGGGGCACGGTCAAACGCAGTCCCAGTCAGCCCGCAAATCACGCGGTTGCCGTAGCCGGCCCTAGGAGTCCATCGCTTCCAGCTTGCGCCATGACGGTTTTCTGGGTCGAACGTGGAGTGCACGTTCGAACACATAATTCATCAGTGCGTTCGAACGCACTGCCTGCGTTCGAACGCAGGCCAGTGACCTGTCAGTCTATAAATAGGACCCTAGGTCCATTTTGTCAAGAGCTTTTCTTTTGGGCGTGTTTTTAAGAGTAGTTTACCATTGTAGGCCCTGCTCTGCCCTTTTTCTTTGTAACCCTTCATATTATTTAATGTTAATGCTTTATTTTAGTTCATTTATGCTTCCTTATCACATGGGAGGCTAAATCCTCAACTAAGGTTGAGGATGTAGCCTCACCATGGATTTTATGCTTATTGTTTATGTTTAAGTTAATTATTTCCGTTATTTCTTTATTGCTTAATCATCTCTCACTTGGTTTGGTGACACAACCAAGTGAGATTGCACAGTAGTTGTTTATTCTTGGTTTTTCGTCCGATGGATACATTCCATCCTTTGGTTTACACCCATTTATCCACAGTAGTTTGTGTCTTAACACATTCACTTTGGATCCTTTGGGCCTTAAACCGTTTATGGTTTGTCTTTCGTCAAATTGACGGATTCCTTGAATCCTTCGATAGGCGCAAGAGATAGAGCGTTATTTTTAACCAATAGACGGATATGTTAGCTTAGCATTTTCAATTTGCATTCTTGAAATGGTGAGGTGAAAATCTTAGCCTTAGTGTTTAATTTTGTTTACTTTTCTGCATTAAATTAGTTTATATTTTCGTTGTCACCAATCACCCAAATCGGAGCTAGGTTAAAGTCATACTAACCTAGACTCAAAGTTAATTTCGTTTAAACAATACATGGTTCCTTGTGGTTCGATCTCGGTACTTGCACAACGCTATACGAACTACGGTTCGTACAATTGCAAGTACCTAAATTTGACACGACAAAATTTTGGCGCCGTTGCCGGGGAATCGTTGTTTTGTTTGAATTGATTTTTTTTGCTTAGATTAATTTTATTTTTCTACTAGTTATTTCAATTGTGCATTTATTTTATTTATTTCGTGCTTTTGTATAGAAAAAATTTTAGAAAAAAAATAAATTAGATTAGCGTTTTGTTTGCTGTTTTTAGTTTCTGTTGAGTCCCTAGAATTTCAGCCTGTGATAGTGCGTTCGAACGCACTTGAGTGTATTCCAGGTCAGTTGCATACCTGCGCTCGCCTTATACGCTGTTGCGTGCGAGCGCGCGCCTCTGACAGACCGCAGTGCGCCGTTGCAAACGATCGCACCTCAGTTGCGATCGAACGCACGAGCACAAGACTGCTACATTTCTTCATATCTGCGTGTTTGCGATCGAACGTAGGATCCTGCGCTCGAACGCACCTCAGCTGGCAGCATTAACAGACCCGAGGCAGTGTATGTGTTTCAGCTTTCATTTTTTTTTTTTGTTTAATTATTAGTTTTTCTTTTATTTATTATTTCTGCCTGTTTTAATTTAATTGCTTGCTGTTTTTAGTTTTAGTTAGTTTTTATTTTTAATTGTTTAAATTAGTTTATTGTTTTGTAAGTTATTTGTTTAGTTTATTTTTATTAGTTTTTGTTTATTGTATTTTATTTTTGTTTTATGGTTATTGTTTCATGTGGGATATATTGAACTGTTTGGGTGAAGCATGAGTCTTCCGTTTAATCATTTTGATGTTTTCCCTAGTGGTAGGATGCCTAATCCTACCAATTTTCACCCACATGAACCATGTTCACACTGCTCGAGCCCTTACCATAGATTAGGTGATTGTCCACATTGGGGACAATTTTCTAATTTTTCACATGAGCAGTTGAACACCAGTTTCTCCAATCTTGGTTTTGAATCAGATTCAAATTTTTATAACCCGGACTGAAGCAACTATTCTGATTTTTCGTGGCATGATCATGCTACGGAAAATTTTGCTCCCCAGGTTGACGAACTGCACCATCCTGAATATCTGCAGTTCGACAACCATTTTTCTTCCCATTCATCATTTGACTATCCTCCTGAGAAATCTTCTTTGGAAGAAACTCTTAAGGAATTCATGGAACTAGTCGGCCAACCCACCATTACTGCGCCACAAGAACCATTATTGGAAGACGCACTCGAGGCGTTTAGGAAAGCAATTAACCAACCTTGTCAAGAAATCATAGATGCCACTGTGGCAAACACTGAAGCAGTTGCAAGGTTGGAAGGACAGCTTGGTCATCTAATTGCTGAATTCAACAGAATTGAGGAAGAGGAATTTCAAAGTCAAGAGATGGCTAGAGGGTAGTACATGATTGATGAGGATTGCCCTAGCAATCCTCATCATGAGCATGTCCAAGCCATCATCACATTCAGGAGTGAGGAAATTGTTGATGGATGCTGTAAGTCAGTTTAGCTTAGAGGACCCTAAGATGGAATGTTTCACCCCAGATGACTATGACCTAGACCTTGATAGGCTAGTTGTGCAAGATGGTGTGTTGCATGAGTTAAGTTTAGAGGATCCTGAGATGGAACACTTCACCTAAGAAGATGACCTAGACCTGGACAGGCTACTTGATCATGCTGATACTTTTAGTGAGCCTAGTCTTGAGGATCCATCGGGAGAGTGTTTTGATCAAATTGAAGATGATATGGATCTTAACAAGTTCCTTAAGCAAGCTGTGAGGTTTAGAGAGCCAAGTCTGGAGGATCCTTTGGAAGAGAGCTTTGCTCAATTTGAGTTTGATTTGAACCTTGACGTGGTACATGAGCAAGCTAAGGCTTTATTGGATCCCACTCCTAAGATGCGAACTGAGAATGGAGAAGAAGAAAATGAGGAACAGATTGAGCCCCTGCCAATTTCAAATTGGCCCAACAACAAGGAAGTGAGTACTGAAGCTCACTCCTTCATCACAATCCCTCTTGAGACACAACATGTACCTCAAGCTTCATTTTTCCAGTGTCTCGAAGAGCCATCTCACGTAGAGATCTTCAAGGAATCACACACAGAAGATCACAAATCTAGGAACCAAGTTCCTAAGTGGATTCCTCGAAACAAGGACAACTACATAAGATGGCGGACCATCCTTCCAGAGGGGTATCTAGTGCTAAAGAAGAAAGGATGGAAGGGATTGGTTGGACACCCATATGAGCGGGGAAGGTGCAGTATTTTTCCTTTTTATTTTTCACATCGCATTTTTGATTTATTTTCTTTTTGTTATTTTATTTCCTGTCATTTTAGTTTGTTTCGGTTTCTAACAGCAATTAACCTTTTGATGTTTGATCTTTGAGAAAAAGATTGCTATTAGTTTTTGACAGGTGTTTTGATGCTTAAGTTCGGGGGACGCTTTGGACTTTGCACATCTCGGTTCCACATCCCACTGTAATGTATTTCTTGCCACATTGGGGACAATGTGTCATTTAAGTTTGGGGGTGTGGACAAACACTATGTCAGTTTGTTTTGTTTTATTTTTGCCTGTATATATTTGTTTTTGTCTGTATATAAAATTTTTTCTTTTTGTTTATTGCTTTTGTTTATTGCTATGTTGTTGATTGGGCACCAATTTACATCATAACTGTGGATTACATGTCATTGGTGTGTTTAACTTGTTTGAACATTGCATATCATTAGAAATCCCAGTTTTTGATTCATGTTTTGGATTAGAGAGACTCTACTTGTTTGATCGATATTTCACATGCACACTAGCATTAGGGTCAGTGGGGTATGAGATTTAACTTTGAAGTGTGTGTCTTGAGATTTTTAGGTTTGCAATGTGATGATGAAAACCTTGGCTGTTTAAAAAAAAAAAAAATCAGAATAAGTCGAGTTTTTCATTGAGTAACCGGACCTCTTGCCTGGCCAAACAATGAGTGTTCTCGTCAAAAGATGAGAAATTCCAAAAAAATTGTATGGCTAATTTAGGCTCCGTAGCTCTTTTGACTTGAGTAATTAAGTCCTATGGATGTCTCTACATCTAGTGCCCTAAAGCCGTCTGGCTTGGGAGTCACTGGCCCAACACTCGTTACATAGGTCATTTAGAAGCTTAAGGGAGCCAAGCATTGCACAGCCTACACAGAAATTGCATTTTTTCAATTAAAGCCTTAGTTGTATTTATCACATTGTTTTCTTTTGAATTTTGGGATACACGTCTTTGGAGAATGATTGAAACCCCATGATTTTATTGTTAGTTCACTTTGCACTCTATGAAGCACGTGTTGTCTCAATTTTCCAACCTTGAGTGAAATGATGTCTGGATGCCTGGATGATGTGGTTCCTATGTTTAACATGTTAAATTTGCTAATGATATGTGAACCATGTGTTTGTGTGAAGGGCTTTGTCCATTAATAACATAGTGCCAAATAATTGTTTGTGGGTGTCATTCCTGAAAAACCCTCAGGAGACTTCACTCGTCCACTAGGGATGCCTAGTGGTTTAAAAGGCTTGTTGCATACGCTAAATGCAATCGTTTCTCCCACGAAAGCGGATTTATGTTTCTTGTTTTGTTTTGCTAAGGGACTAGCAAAATGTAAGTTTGGGGGTATTTGATCGGTGTCAAATATTGTATATTGGACCCCCCTTAACTTATGTTTGTTAGGCTCTTAGTTTTGTTAATATTTAATATTTTGTTTTGTTTTAGTGTTTTAATGTGTTGTAGGTCCTTGGTGCAAATTGTGGTTCAAAAGGGGCGGAGTTAGGCAAAGATACTATTTCAGCCTCTGCAAAGTGCGTTCGAACGCACTTGTTGCGTTTGAACGCAAGTACGGTCAAACGCACGGACCACATTCGAACGCAGGTCCAGTCAGCCCGCCTTTCCCGCGTTGCCCTAGCCGGCCCTATTGATCATCGCTTCAACCTTACGCCGTAGGCAGTTATTTGCATTCGAGCTCACACAGTGCGTTTGAACGCACTGCGGTCGAACGCAGCGCCTACACTCGAACGCGCGTAACACGGCAAAGCACATACGACCGAATGCACAGCACCACAATCGAACGCATGCAGTGTTGTGTTCGAACGCACCCTTGACCTGGCAGCACGATTTATTTTGTCTATAAATAGAACCTTACCTCATTTTTGTATATTCGACGCTTGGGAGACTAGTTGAGGCCCCCTTAGTGGCCTAAAACCTCCTTGTTCTTCATTGTAAATACTCCTAAACGTCTTTTCTTTAATTAATTGTTTTATTTCTTGTTGATTGTGTCTCCCTTTAGCATGAGAGGCTAATCTTCAACTAAGGTTGAAGATGAAGCCTTACCATGGATTTATTTAACATGCTTTCATAGTTAGTTTTACGTTAATCCGTTTATTATTTTCCATGTGTGTTCGTTTCGGTTTAATTTCGTGACAAAGTTGCATCGATTGTGCCGTAGTTGTTTAGTCTTTGCGTTTAGTCCGATGGATACATTTCATCGTTCGGGTTACGTTCATTTATTTATTGTAGTTAGTGTTAAATCACTTTCACTTTGGATCCTTTGGACCTAAACCATTCATGTTTTGTCTTTTGTCAAATGGGCAGACATTTTGATTATTTCAATAGGCACAATAGGACATGCATAGGGCGTAAGGATGCATGAACTAGCGTGACACTAAAACATGCATCGTTTTTAATCGATAGACGGATGTTTAATTAACTGTGTATTTAAATATGGTGAGGTGGATTCTAGACCTTAAGATTTTTATCTCTTTGTTTTATTGCATTTTAATTAGGTTTTATTTTCTACACACCATGAGTTTGCTTTTGGGACTAGGTTAAGGTAGGATCAGTTTAGGCACTGTAAAATCAGTTTTTAACAAGACACGATTCTCTGTGGGTTTGACCTTGCACTTGCACATCCACTGTATTACAAACGACTCATGCAATTGGCGAGTACAATTAAATTTGTACGATCAAATTTTGTACCAAATTTAGGTACTCGCAATTGTACGAACCATAGTTCGTATAGCGTTGCACAAGTACCGAGATCGAACCACAAGGAACCGTGTATTGTTTAAACGAAATTAACTTTGAGTCTAGGTTAGTGTTACTGTAACCTAGCTCCGATGTGGGTGATTGGTGACAACGAAAATATAAACTAATTTAATGCAGAAAAGTAAACAAAATTAAACACTAAGGCTAAGGTTTTCACCTCACCATTTAAAGAATGCTAATTGAAAATGCTAAGCTAACATATCCGTCTATCGGTTAAAAATAACGCTTTATCTCTTGCGCCTACCGAAGGATTCAAGGAATCCGTCCATTTGACGAAAGACAAACCATAAACGGTTTAAGGCCCAAAGGATCCAAAGTGAATGTGTTAAGACACAAACTACTGTGGATAAATGGGCGTAAACCGAAGGATGGAATGTACCCATCGGACGAAAAATCAAGAATAAACGACTACGGTGCAATCTCACTTGGTTTTGTCACCAAACCAAGTGAGAGATGATTAAGCAATAAAGAAATAACGGAAATAATTAACTTAAACATAAACAATAAGCATAAAATCCATGGTGAGGCTACATCCTCAACCTTAGTTGAGGATTTAGCCTCCCATGTGATAAGGAAGCATAAATGAACTAAAATAAAGCATTAACATTAAATAATATGAAGGGTTACAAAGAAAAACGGCAAAGCAGGGCCTACAATGGCAAACTACTCTTAAAAACACGCCCAAAAGAAAAGCTCTCGACAAAATGGACCTAGGGTCCTATTTATAGACCGACAGGTCACTGGCCTGCGTTCGAATGCACTGATGAATTATGCGTTCGAACGTGCACTCTGTGTTCGACCGCAGAAAATCGTCACGGCACAAGCTGAAAGCAATGGACTCCTAGGGCCGGCTAAGGCAACTGCGTGATTTGCGGTCTGACTGGGACTGCTTTCGACCGTGCCCCCTGCGTTCGAATGGCGTTCGACCGTGAGTGCGTTCGAACGCACCAAGTGCGATTGAACGCACTTGGCAGGGATCCATTTCTTCCCTTGGTGCATTTTGCTCCTTTGTGGCCATATTTTGTTGTAAGGACCTGCACAACACAAAACACTAAAACACACTAAAAATAGTTAGATATTAACAGTGCTAAAGCCTTAACAAATATAAGTTAAAGGGGTTCAAACGTCAATGTTTGGCACCGATCAAATACCCCCAAACTTACATTTTGCTAGTCCCTTAACAAAACAAAAATGAAAAACAAAACAAACATAAGTCCGCTTTCGTGGGAGAACGGTTGCATTTAGCCTATGCAACAAGCCTTTTAAACCCCTAGGAATTTCCTAGGGGACGAGTGAAGTCTCTTGAGGTTTTTCCAGGAATGATAACCACAAATAATTATTTGGCATAATGTTATTGACAGGCAAAGCCTTTCACACAAATATGTGGTTCAAACATCATTAGCAATTTTAACAATTTTGAACAAACAAACCACATCATCAAGGCCTCCAAACATCAATCAAATCACGGCTGAAAAATCGAGTCAAGACATGCTACAAAATGTGCAAAGTGAACTAACAACAAGATCATGGGGTTTCAATTATTCTCAAAAGACGTGTATCCCAAAATTCAAAGGAAAACAATGTGATAAATACAATCAAGGCTTTAATTGAAAAAATGCAATTTCTGTGTAGGCTGTGCAATGCTTGGCTCCCTTAAGCTTCTAAATGACCTATGTAACGAGCGTTGGGCCAGTGACTCCCAAGCCAGACGGCTTTAGGGCAATAGATGTAGAGACATCCCTTGGGCTTAATTACTCAAGTCAAAAGAGCTACAGAGCCTAAACTAGCCATACAATTTTTTGGAATTTCTCATCTTTTGACGCGAACACTCATTGCTTGGCCAGGCAAGAGGTCCGGTTACTCAATGAAAAACTCGACTTATTTTGATTTTGATGAAATTTTTTTTTTCCTTTACAGCCAAGGTTTTCATCATCACATAGCAATCCAAAAAATCTCAAGACACACACTTCAAAGTCACATCTCATACCCCACAGACCCTAATGTTAGCGTGCATGTGAAAAAAATGGATCAAACATGTGAAGTCTCTCTAATTCAACATATGAATTGAAAACTGGGATTTCTAAAGATATGTAGTGTTCAAACGAGTTAAAACACACCAATGATATGCAATCCACAGATATGATGTAAGTCATGCCTAATCAATAACAACTATGCACAAAAAAATTAAAATTTTTACAAAAACAACAAAAATGCACAAAGACAGGCAACAAAAACAACAAATATGTACAAAGACAGGGAACAATGTCTATTCTACCCCCACACTAAAATGGCACAATGTCCCCAATGTGCCCAGAAATACAGTACCAGAGGGATGTCACAAGTGAGGTAAGTCGTAAGAGAAAACTCCCCCAAACTTGGATGGCAAACACTCAACCTGAAAAACAAAAACAAACAAACAAAATCAACACGTAAAAATAATGAGGGGTGCCTCCCACAAGCGCTAACTTTAACTTCTTCAGCCAGACTCGTGATACGGACCAAGCTACCTATAACACTAGGTAGACATAGCAACTGCAGTCTTGAGACTGGTATGTACTAACTTGCCCGGGTCAAACGGGTGATGGTCGAAGCTGGGATGATCAATATGCAACAGTGAATATCCAGCTGTCCTAATCAACCGATGATCACAAAATGGGGGAGGAAAATAGTCATTCCTTCCCAAGGTCAATCTTGGGTTCCTTGGCCGCATGTGAATGGGAGCAAACCGTTTGCTCTCAGCAATAAAATCAGATGGCTCAAATGCAAAGGAATAAACAGTGGGGAAAACTAAATCCATGGTTCCCCACACTCCAACTGTAGCTCGGATATAGGATCGATAATGGATGTAAGTAGCTCAACTACTTCATCAAAGTACTGATCATCTCCCAACTGAGCAAATATCTCCAGCTCAACGTCCTCCAAACTTGGCTCAACTACTTCCCTAGTTGGCTCAAGTATCCTACCACAATCTATGTTTCCTCCAACCTGAGCGAAACATTCAAATTCTGGATCCTCCAGACTAAGCTCATCAATCAGCTCATCATGCTGTAGTGGCTCACTCAAATCACAATGACATCCAGATGGTGCAAAGCACTCCATGTCAGGGTCCTCCAGGCTAGGCTCATGCAAATCTATCCTAATCAGCCTGTCTAAGTCCAGGTCATCAGAATCCTGAGTAAAATACTCAATCTCCGGGTCCTCAAAATGAAAGTCATCAGTGATTTCTTCAATGAAGCACATAGGATGGGTCTCATCATACTCAAGTGACTGGCTATTGATGTTGAAAATATTGAGTTCCACTATCATATTCCCGAATGAGATCTTCATCACTCCCGTCCTACAGTTGATTAGGGCGTTAGCCGTAGCTAAGAAAGGTCGCCCTAGAATCACTGGAATTTGATTCACCACATCGTACACTGGCTCCGTATCTATCACTATAAAGTCCACAGGAAAATAAAACTTGTCAACCTTGATCAACACATCCTCAAGTATTCCCCGTGGTCTCTTAAGTGACCTATCTGCTAACTGGAGCGTCACAGTGGTCGGCTTCAACTCTCCCAATCCCAACTTCAAATACAATGAATAGGGAAGAAGATTCACACTTGCCCCCAGATCCAACAATGCCCTATTGATCTGACTCATTCCAATCATGCAAGCAATGGTCGGACACCCAGGGTCCTTATACTTGATTGGCAACTTGCATTGGAGGATGGAGCTCACTTGCTCAGTCAGATAAGCCTTCTTCGGGACATTGGTTTTTCTCTTGATCGTGACCAAATCCTTGAAGAATTTCGCATATGCTGGCACTTGCTGAGTTGCATCCAAGAATGGGATGTTTATCTGAACTTGCTTAAACACCTCTAAAATTTCAGCAAACTGCACATTCTTCTTTGGTGCTCTCAATCTCTCAGAATAAGGGGCTTTTGGGACAAATGACCTCGAAAGGTCCTTCTCAATGGGAGTGACTGTAGATGGCTCAGCATCTTTCTTCTCCTTGTTGTCACTCTTCGTCTCCTCTTGCTTGGCAAGGTCTGTTGCTGGCACTGCTTCATCAACTGCCTCTGGATCAGCCACAAGGTTGTCCACTAGTCTCTCTGACCTCAGTGTAACAATAGCATGTGCATGCTCTTGAGTTGAAGAACTTCCGATAGTGCATGCCTTAGGATTGTTCACCGGTTGGCTGGGGAGCTTTGCCTTGTCTCTCTCACCTAGGTGACTCGCCAACTGTCCTACTTGGATCTCCAACTTGGAGATTACCTGGGTGTTCACCATGGTGGAGTGTGTAACGTCACTGATGGATTGACCAGTCATCTTCATGAATTCTCTCATTGTCTCTTCTAATGACTGTGTCGATGACGTTGGGGGTTGAGTGGGGGCTTGATAGGAAGATGACGCTGGCTGGGCCGAGCGTCCTTGATTTTGATATGTAGGAGGAAATCCTCCTTGATTTGTGGGCTGGTTTTGCTTCCAGGAAAAAATTGGGTGGTTCCTCCACCCTGGAT